>JASDQU010028415.1:14528-29197 GCA_032191745.1 Picea mariana
ACGGAAAGCGTAGGTCACGTTGAAAGTGATGGTTCTGAAAGTTATGGGAATGAGAGGAATGGTCACCTTCAATATGTGGAGGTGAGGAAGAGGAAGGGTTATATGTAGGGATATGCAGTTTGGTGCAAAGTGCCGAAAAGACTGATTCAATTTGGGTGGTGAGGTCTTGTTTGATTTCCTCCATTGAGGACTGCATGGTTGTATTGATGATGAAAACATTGGAAATGAGTTGTTTCACTTCTTATTGGGTCTCGATGAGACCAGATTGCAAGGTGTTGAAGTGAGCTTCCAAGTCTTGGCTATGAGTATGGGCCATGAGGATGGGGGAACTGAAAAGGGGCGGGCAGGGTCAAAAAATTTTCTGAAAAATGATATGGATGAATATGATAAGGGAGAAGAGATGAATCCAATGAAATAGGTCTCAAATAATAGTGAAACAAATTCCAGACTTTTTTTTTTCTTTTTATTACACCTGCGAAGTTATACTCCAGTCTGAAGAATACTGCAGAGAGGAAATGCCCAAATGCTTAACCTGAAAGAAATGTTTATTTACTTGGAAATCTGAACATAGTTGCGTGACAATAGATCTTGTCTTTTTTAATTTGTTTATGTTTTTGTCCCCAAGGGTTAGGTATTCAAGGGTTCTACAGACAAGGGTTTTCCCTGTGCTATAGCTCTCTAATATACGTGCGGGGTCCAACAATAGTACTCAGCCCAATATCTCAGGGCACTAACTAAGGAGGATAGACCGTAACCTTAGCCGTACTACTCTACTACCCAGGTACTAGAGAGTATCTTCCCGAGTGTTGTTCTCGGTGACACTATAGCAGTCAACCAGTCGATCGGATTATCTAAATAGGGCTTAAGGTAATCTAGGATGATCCGTACACAGGTGATGTCTGATGCGCTACCACTCGAAGGGGTACCAACAGGGGTTACAAGGGTGGCCAATGGATTTGTGATTAAGTACCACTTGTATTTCCTGCATGTATGAATCCCTCAACCACGGGTTTATGCGTGTAATGAAAGATCTCTGTGGCTTAAAGGCGTTGGAATACGTCTCTACCCTGAAAAAAAGAAAATTAACCCACACTTTCTGTCAAGGAAAGTTCTCTGATACCACTTGTAATATACCAAATATAAAATGTATGCAGAACAGAAATAAAATGCTAGTAATGGCAGAATAACAGCAATATAACCAGAATATTCACCACAATAACACTAAAATGATATGAGAATAATAACAAAAATAACACTTTTAATCTGAAAGCAATGTTCACGGGCCTCTTCGAGGGGGCAACCTCCAGTTGAGTAGATCTCCATTACAATAATATCCAAGCTAGGGTTCTCATATCCTTGACTCCTGTTTATACTAAAAAGAAGCATCTAGAGGAAGATCCTTCTAGAAGCGAAAGCTTCTATTAGGTATTCTTACATCCGTTTTATTCTATTTTATTGAAAGGCCTTATTAATATTGACCTTTATTACATCCAAATATATCTTTCTACCTATGTGCGGGTTAATACCCTAACAAACATCCTCTGTTGTACTGGTACAATTTTCTCAAATTCAGCTATAAATGTCTCTAAGTGATTCAAACCATCAAATGTTGGAATATTACTTACTTCGGTGCCAATCCAACGAAAATATCTGGTCAATCTGGCACATCATCATGTGGATAATTCATACATCCTGTTCTGCCAATTTTCTAATGCCTCTTCTGAATTTGATGAACATGAACTTTCACTTCACTAGCTGAGGTTTTCATCTGTTGTAGGATTAATGTAATCATGTTGTCTTATTATCAGCTTGTAGATTTTCTCTCACTCATATGCACAGTCTCCTTCCCCGATAGGTTATGTGTATATGCGGCCTTCATCCAATTCCATAGGTGCAATGACTTTAAGGCCATTACCCTCAAAGGTCATTCTTCTCTTATTTAGGTCAACAACAGTCGAATTGTTGAAATCCCAATCAATTCCTAACAGCATATGATAAGGACAAATATCATCAACAATTTCAATCACTTCGAAATTTTCAAATGCCCTTATCCCATCAATTTCTACAGGAACATGCTCTAGTCTTCCAAATAGGCTCACCCTCTGCTGATTGGCCATCCTGGGCCTGATAGCAAAGTAAATCAGTCTAGGTTTTCCCATCAGTGACCAAGTCTGCTTCGTCATCACATTGACTTTTGATCAGAAGTCAAGGACCACATAGTCCACACCATAGTCTCTAATTTGAGCACTAAGGTGTGATTCCTTGTTTGTCCTTCTCTTTCTAGATACCTGATGTACTGCTTTATTCAGTAGGGGATCTACCCTTCCTATCTCATACTGTCTTATCAAGTATTGGAGCTCTTCTACAGCTCGTTCATACTTAATCAAATTANTTTCCCATCAGTGACCAAGTCTGCTTCGTCATCACATTGACTTCTGATCAGAAGTCAAGGACCACATAGTCCACACCATAGCCTCTAATTTGAGCACTAAGGTGTGATTCCTTGTTTGTCCTTCTCTTTCTAGATACCTGATGTACTGCTTTATTCAGTAGGGGATCTACCCTTCCTATCTCATACTGTCTTATCAAGTATTGGAGCTCTTCTACAGCTCGTTCATACTTAATCAAATTAATTCAAGTACATAAGAATTCCATAAGCTTTCTTACCTCTTTTCCTTTCTTAGCAGACTGATCAAATGCTAGTGGCATTCCACATTCCCTTACTTATGGTTGTGCCTTAGATGAAGAATATTTTCCTTCTACAAATTATTTCCTTAATTCCTCAAAAGTATGTCTCTCTCTCCTTGGATCAAACAATTGTGCCTTCTCTACAGCTTTTCTGATCCTTGATCCTTCTGCAGTCTTTCCTAGAGTCACTCTGTCTTCTCCTGTAACAATGCCTCCTCTAGTAATAACAATGACTCTAGGGTCTTCACCACAAGGTTCTGCTGATATTAATTGTACTTTTTGGTTTCCTCCTCGTCTCTCCTGGAGTTTGGCCAACAATACTGGACAATATTCGATGACATGATCAAACGAGTTACAATAGTTGTAAGTGGCACAATGGTTCTGCCAATCCCTTGCCAAGTGTCCTAGTTGTGCACAATTATAATAGATGATATATCCTCTACCTCAATCCATACCTCCTCCTCCTCCTCTTCCTCTGAATCCACCACGAGGGTTGAAGTTTCCTCTTCTTGGGGAGTTGAACTATGCATTATTTCCTTCTTGATGTGTTTCCCCTTGAATTCTATATGTTTCCCTTGATCTTTCATGCATGAGATCATAATCCCTACAATTCTTCTCATCATATCCCACAAACTTGAAAAATGTGTAGTAAATATTGGTAGGTGTCTAGACATTTTTTTAATATAATAACATTCACCAGGGTGATGTCTAGTTCTACATACCTTGCACCAGGGTATAGTAGTCTACTTCAAAGGACAAGGTTCTCCAGAGGCCAAGTATTCATGAAATAGGGGACAGTGCTCCTTGTCATGGCCCTCTGATTTACATCTGATACACCAAATATCTTCGCTTTTCTCTTTTCCTTTGTCTTTCTTCATATCTTCAACCTGTAAAGATAAATTGGTTAACTAATTCAAGATTTCACTAATACCTAGGCTGGATTATCCCACAGGGGATGCTTCTAGTTTCATAGTGATCTCCAATGCTTTAGCCTATGATGCAACCTTTTGTTGCATCAGAGGGTCTCTAATATGTGGCAAGAGAGCAGCAATGAACCATTCTTCATTCTGTTCGTTTGGAATCTAAAAACTCAACCGACCTATCAAAGTCTTAAACCTCTGATCAAACTCCCAAATAGGTTTAGTGGCCTTCTGCTTGATTTCTTTCAGCTCTGTAATGCATTGCGACTCCGACTTAGGTTTCTTGAATTCTGCACTCAATCCAGTCTTGATAGCATTCAACGTTTTAGGTTTTCCAGGTCCTGAAACAAACTACATATACCAATTCAGAGCGCGATCCCTCAAGGTAGTAATAAACTGAGTTCTCTTAACAGCTTCATTAGTGACTTGCTTGATACTCCATACAACTTCGCATAAGAACCAATTCTCATCAGGATCTTCAGATCCATCTCCTCTAAATATTGGTAACCTCATTTCGTTTTCCATAGATCTTCCTTAGCTTCTTGACTGAGTATGTACTAAACTAAGAAAGATCTTCCTTAGTTACTTAATGCTTCTAATATTTCTTGAAGAATTACATTCATTGGAAGCACCAACTTCCTTTGTTTTACAGCTGCAACTGGAAGGAGGCTCCAACCTCCTTTTTTCTCAGGCTACAACCTAAGGTAAGCTCCAACTCCCTTATTCTCTGTCTACAACCATAAGGAGGCTACAACCCCCTATGTTCTCTGGCTACAACTGGAAGGTGGCTACAACCAGAAGGTGGATACAACCACCTAACCTTGCCCCAGCCAACCGCCCTGAAGTAGAAGTAGAATAATGGAACCACTATCACACTATCACTGTGACATATATCATTGTAAACATGTACCAATAAACCTAAAACATGCATCAACCATGCATCAACCTATACCTCAACCTGTAATCAACCTGTACCATAAACAAGTGCATCAACCATGCACCAACCTATACAAAACAACCTTTAATAAACATGTACCATAAAAAAATGCATCCAACCATGTACCAAGTATGTACCAATCATGTGTCAACTACTCATCAATATGTACCAACATCATCAACTATACACCTCATGTATGTGCCAACTCATCAACTACTTGTCTCAACCATATACCCAACATGTACCTTAACCAAAATCCCTCATCAATTTCATCATCCAAATATGACTTGTAACTCTATAATAGACCTGGTGTATATTATCACATAACTACAAACCTTCCTTAACTTTCACAATAAGAGACTATCATTTTCATCAAACTTTTCTTTAGCCTCACATGACTAGTTTGGGATTAGTCAACAACCCTAACTTGAAATAATAATAACTATGTACCTGTAATGAATAAATATCTTAAAATAGTACACAATGTTCTTTAGTTTTGTTTATTCAATTCCTTCAGGTGTCACTACTTGGAACCTCTCATAAAAGGAGTTATAGCAAAAATGGCATACCTTGTTGAATTCTGGCTTATTTTAGAGAGTGACCTTGTAGAGCGTTCCCCGCATGGAATATTTGTTGAATAGATCTGAATATGTTACAAATTTTACTACAGACTATAATATAACCAAAACATTTTTTCTTTCTTAATTTGGATCTGTTATGAATAATTTATGACGTTTTTACCCGAAACACTTGTTAAGAACTAGTTTGAGGACTAGCCACAAACCCTATTTTCCACGGAGTGTAAATCCAAAAATACAATGAATCACAAGCTGAAATTTTTACTGAATATACTTGGATATGTTTCCTCAATGGCCTATCAATTTCACATTCTCAATCATTCTAGTAAAAAAATTATTTTGAAAATGGTGAGATGACCTGTAAATAACATACCTTAGAAAGCACCATCAAAAGAATTTATCCTCCCTTGAATTTTGGCCTTCTTTTCTTCACCTTCCCTATGAAATTTGGTTTAGATATCCTTTGGTTACATTATTCACCTATATATATTCAATATGCTCAAGTGTGATGTAAAATGAGAGAGCCTTGCCTCTTATTTATACTCTCCAAGTAGCTTCCTTAGAAGCATCTTCTAGGTCACTTTGCCCACTTTCCTTATTTTAGGGTTAACAAACTTCTAATTTCTCCATTAAATTAATTATTTAAATAATTTATTTTGTATTCACTTTGAATTATAGTACAATCATCACTTCACTTTATTATTTACCTTCCAAAATCTATTAAACCACTTTGACTACTTTGACCTTTTGGGGCTTCTAGATGACATATGAGGGTCCTCCAACTTCGTAAGGCTGTAACTCTCAAACCGTGAGGAGTTATGTGATGTTCCACATACCACCAGAAATGGAATGACATGTAATATCCATATAGAATAGTCTTACTTGAAAATATATAAAAAAATCATACCATTATCCATCAAACAAACTTGGGCCCATTACCCAAACCTGGGTTCCCCAACTTCTCATGGTCATAACTCTCTAACCGTGAGGAGTTATGTGGCGTTCCACATACCACCGGAAATGGAATGACATGTAATATCCATATAGAATAGTATTACATTCAAGTATATTAAAACTCATACCATTATACATGAAACAGCCTTTGGTCCATTACCCAAACCTTTGTGCTACTGGAATTCGCTATTGTACTTTCTTCAAGGGTTGACATAAATGACAACCAACCTTAATAAAAAATATCCCCCTTTAGAATTGATGGCAACACTCTTATGCAATACTAAAAACATTTCATGCAATACTGAAGTCATATCACTCATGCTCCCCTTGGAACCATGCCTCTATCCTCTGCATCTCTATGACCATTGCTCCCCCTGGAATTATGCCTATGTCCTCTACATCTTTTAAATCTCTCCCACTTTGTCATCAATGGAAAAGTTAAGTTTCCATTAGGGGTTGCTCCCCCTAACTGAATTGTCCTATTTATGGTGCTTCCTCGTGTACATCTAAGACATATAAGATAAACATTCAAAATCATTCAAAAGTGTTCATTTTGGAGTAAAAATAACTCTGAGTCTCTGGCGAAGATACTCAAAGGCTTCCCATGGAAGTGGTTTTGTAAAGATGTCTGCCACTTGTTCTTTTGTGCTCACATACTCAACTCTGTTGTTCTTTTCTGCAACCTGTTCCTGTAGAAAGTGATACTTGATTGGAATGTGCTTCATCTTGGAGTGCATCACCGAGTTCTTTGAGATACGAATGGCGCTTGTATTATCACAATAGATTGGAATGGGCTCATCATACTCAACCTGTATATCTGTTAGAGTTTGTTTCATCCAAAGAACCTATGTACATCATGTTGTTTCTCCATTATACGATGCCTCTATTGTAGATTGAGATACTGATGATTGTTTCTTTCTTAGCCATGATACTAAACACTCACCCAAGTAGAACGTTGCTCCACTAGTGCTTCGTCAGTCATCAATACAACCTTCCCAATCTGTATTTGTGTTGGCAATAAGATATATATCCTTTCCTTTTGGATACCATAATCCAAACTCTTATGTTCCTTTTAGATATCTGAAAATCCTCTTCACTGCTAACACATGTGATTCCTTTGGTGCTGCTTGAAATCGTGTCATATGTCCAACTGTTTGCATTACATCTGGTCTAGATTCTGTCACATATAGTAGGATACCAATCATTGAACTTTATTGCCTCTGATCTTTAGACTTTGAATCATCATATTTTCTTAACTTGCAATTGGTTTTCATGGAAGTGATAACTGGTTTGCAATCTTCCATTCTGAACCTCTTTAGCATTTCTCTGATATACTTGGTTTGAGAAATAAAAATTCCTTGGTTGCTTTGACGTATCTGAAGTCCCAGAAAGAAGGATAGTTCTCCAAGTAACGATATTTCAAATTCATTTTTCATATCCTTTGCAAATTTCTGGCTTAACCTGTCATCATCACTACCAAAAATAATATCATCAACATAAACTTCAATTAATAAAATATTATCTTGACTTACCTTGATATAGAGGTTGTTGTCTAAACTTCCTTTTCTAAACCATGCCTACTGTAAATATTTATCTAGTCTAGAGTACCATGCTCTAGGAGCCTGTTTTAGACCATACAAGGTCTTCTTTAATTTACACACATAATTTGTGTTCTCTGACAACTAAAATCCTTCTCGTTGTTCAATGTAGACTTCTTCTTCAAGTTCCCCATTTAGGAAAGATGATTTTACGTCGATATGATACACTTTAATATTTTTAGAGCATGCATAAGCTAAAAGCAATAGGATTTCTTCCATTCTGGCAACTGGGGAAAATGTCTCTTCAAAGTGGATTCCTTCAACTTGTACATATCCTTTACATACCAATCTATATTTTTTCCTTGTAACATATCCATCTTCATTCAATTTATTCCTGTATACCCACTTTGTGATGATCACATTCTTATCCTTTGGTCTTGGAACCAATTTCCAAGTGTCATTTTTATCTATTTGATCCAATTCTTCATCCATGGCCTTGTTCCAAAATTCATCCTTGTTGGCCGCTTCAAAATAGGTTGGTTCAATCATAGATGTGAGTGATAGGTGCATTTGTTCTGGTGAACATATTCTTCTTCTAGTCTCAACTCCTGCGACTTAGTTTCTGGTAATATGATCTGAATGATGATTCTTTTGTACTCGCCTACTAGGTGTTTTTGGAGTTACTTGTTGAACTTCCTCTTCTATTTCTGTTGGATCCTCTTCGTCTTCCCCTTCTTTTTCATCTTTTGTTTCTTCTTCGTAAAGTTGTTCCATTGATTCATTTTCTTCTTCCTTTAATTCTTGTCTACTTGTTTCATCAATTGTTACGTTGATGCTTTCCACCACTTTGTTCAATCTCTGGTTGTAACACTTGTATGTTTTTATTGTACTTGAGTAACCAACAAGTACTCCTTTTTCCACACGAAAGTCAAACATTATCATTCTGCCATCTTCTCTTTTGATGTATTTTCTTCCAAAAACTCTGAAGTTCTTTACATTTACTGTTCTTCCTTTCCATATCTCGTAAGTAGTTTTGTCAGTGTTGTTTCTAAGAATTACTCTGTTTTGAATGTGAACTGTTGTATGCACTACCTGTTTCCAAAAAATATATGTCAATTTGGAATCCATTAGCATTGTTCGATCTATTTCCTGTACTTTCATGTTCTTTCTTTCAACAACTCCATTCTGTTGAGGTGTCCTAGAAATGGAGAATTGCCTTTTTATTCCATGACTATTGCAGTAGTCCATAAATTCCTTTGAAGTGAACTCTCCTCCATTATCAAATATTAAGCATTTGATTTTTGAATCCATTTCATTTTCAACCATTTCCTTGTAGATCTTGAAGTTTTCAAAATCTTATGACTTGTTCTTGAGAAAGAAAATTGTCTTTGTTCTTGTATCATCATCAACTAATAATATAAAGTATTTCTCACCTTTTAAGCCCTTTTTTGTAGTTGGTCCAACTAAATCAATATGCACAATTTCTAGTGGTCTTGTAATTTAATATTCCTTTGATTTGAACAGGGTGTTTGTTTGCTTTCCTTGTTGACAATGCTTGCATAAAGTGTTGGTTGGTTTTGTGATCTGGGGAATTTCTCCGACTTCTTCTCTTTTGATGAATTTGACAAGGTTATCAAAATGTATGTGACCCATTCTTTTGTGCCATAGCCAACTTTCATATTCCTTTCCTAGACAAAACTTTTCATTTCCAATTTCACTTAACAGATATATGTTTCTTGAAGTTCTCGCAGTTTTAGCAATCAATTTTCCTGAACCTTCCTTTCTTATCTCGCACTTTTGTGAATTGAAAGTAACTTTATGACCTTGGTCACACATTTGACTCACACTTAGAATATTATTTTTCATATATTCTACTAGTATAACATTTTATGCCTTTGTATTCTTGTTCCCAATTCTAATTGTTCCTTTTCCAATGATTTTGGTTGAATCATCATTTCTGAAGGAGATTGATCCATCTCTTTCCTTTCATAATGTAAGAAACCTATATCTATCACCTGTCATGTGTTTTGAACACCCACTGTCAACATATGTTGGCCCTGGACCAAGTTTTGGAGAACCTTGGTCGTGTTTGATCATTTTTGGGACTTCGACAGGCAGGTCAAAGACGGAGCGCCCAGGCGAAGTGGAGATCGTGGGATCTTGCCCCCTTTTTATGGGATTTTTGGGTTTAGGGATTATGTAACGGGTATGGTATGTCAGCCCATGGGTTTACCCATGCTTAGGCCCCATATGTAATTGTATAAATAAGTAGCTAGGCATTGTAAGAAGCATAAGATAAGAGAAGACCTAAGTTAGCTTTGTGCAAGATAAGTAAAGGTTTCTAAGTGCAATCAGTTGTGAAGGATTCATGCATACTATGTGTTGAGAACTTGCAGAGCTAAGTGAAAGTGATTGTAAGAAGGCTTTGTGTTGTGCCAAACTCGAGGAAGGAGGATCTAGTGAAGTGCACACAGATCTCTTGTCCTATGCGGAGTTGGTTTTGTGGCTTTGTGAATGTAAGAGGATTCAAAGAAGATAATAAAGAAGACGAAGAGTTGGTGGATGTAGCCCCACGCTGGGGGTGAACCACATATATCTTTTGTTGTGATTTCTTTGTGTTATAGATGTGATTTATGCTTAGTGTTTAATCTTTATGTATGCTAGATACATCTGATGTAGTAGCTTAGTGCTTAATAACATGAATGAATGCTAGATCTATTTGATTTTATGTGCTAAATGGTTAGATATGCTTAGATCTTGTTGAATATTGTGTTGTTCTGTAATTAGGGTTTTTACCTACGATGTGAATAAGGGTAAAAGACTAATGAACATCAATTGGTAAGTGCTATGTTAAGTATTGTGATCACAGATCTGTATCCAAGCTAGGTTGTAGACACTTGAGTTGTACAACTCCCCCTGCCTCTACCTCGGGTGAGACCTCATCTGCTTCACAGGTGTTGCCAAAAGGGCTGGTAGTTAGCATTTTTTGGGTGTGATGTTGAAGCATTGAACCCTGGGTCTGTCCCTGTGTCAACAAATGGTTCTATTGTTGGGACCTAAAACTGTGATTGCTAGGAACTGAGGAAAAGAGAAAGCTCTATGCGTAGATCTGTTGTTGTAGTGAGCAGTACTCTTCTTGACTTGTGAAGCTCTGTGCCAAGAAGAGAAATTCGATCTAAATAAAAGAGGTAAGATATTAAATCTTGGTGCTCTGATAAAGGTAAGATAAGTAGAAATTTTTGTTTCGAAGGAATGGATCTAGGTATATTTGATAGATTTTGTCCTAGTCTGAAAACTAGGGCATAGCTAGAAGAAAGAAGATGTGATATGAATAGATCTAATAGAAATAGTGAAATATATGTTATTCCTGTGCATAGAAAGAATTTTTGGACTAACAAGTGGATGCATGATACTAGAAAGAATTTTTTGCAAGTCCATCACTGTGATCCCATTGCGCAGTACAGGAAAGGTTGGGGATCGTTTAAGAGAAAGAGAGGATTGACTCTTTGTTATAATTGTAGAAGACCATGACATTTGCTAAGGAGTGCCCTGGTATAGGTCCTATTTTTCTTTGTTGTAAATCTATTGGACATGAAGTTTTAGATTACCCTATAATGATTGCTAAAGTTGAGAAGATGAACATGAGACAAGAAAACCATGAGGAAGGTCAAGAGAATAAGAATATGCCAAAGAACCAGAAAGAATATGAGGCTATATTATTGCAGATGAAAGAAACATTGAATGATCATAGAGACATCAGTTTATTAGAGATCTTAAAAGAGAAAGAGTGCATAGAAACAATAATAGGAGACTTCAACATAGACTATGTATTGGATGCAGAAACACAGGTGAACATTATACCAGAAAGTACTTGGGAAATTTTGGGAAAGTCTGGTATGATTGCTTCATTGGGAGGAATAGGATTGTTCAAAGGAAAGATGATAACCCTATGTGGAAGACTTACTCATGTACTTATGAGTGCTCATGGAACATCAACAGAAGAAGAATTCGAGGTCATTAAGTTTTTTTAGAACAGCGTCCCATTTGCACTTTTGTTAGGAAGGACTTGGATTGAGAGAGATTAGATCCGAAGGAAAAAAGAAGAGGAAGTTATAGAACGGTAAAAGTAAGAATTAAGAGATTTCATGGCTAAGAGAATAGAACGCTTAATAAAATAACAGGAGAACAAGTCAAAGCAACTAAGGGCCATAAACCTGGCTGTCGAAGTTGAAAGAACACAAGAAGGCTTAAATAACTTATCCATGCAGAAGAGAAAAGAACCTACTCCAGAAATAATAAAAGAAAAAGTATTACCCTCAAACCCTATGAAAGACCCTCAGCAGTGCGAAGTTACTATGCTAAGAAAGGATAAGAACAATAATGGAAAGAGGAATCCAGAGATGTAGATCACTGGAAAGAAAGAAAGAAATCCCAGTAAGAAGAAAGCAAAGCTAGAAAAATTGCAGGAGGTTCAAGAGAGGACTTCGCAGAAGGAAGGCTTGCAGAACTTGAACCTCCCCGGAATAGCAGAACAACACAGACTAGAAATTCACCATGTCAAAGCAATATGACCGTTGGAGGCGTCCTGATCATTAGAATGACACTCCAGAATGGCTAGAAACACAGTTATTTCTGGAAATATTTCCATTGGACCATTGGGACCGTGCCATAACAAATGGAATTGTATTGATTGAGGCATTCATGACCGTTGGAGGAGTCCGTTAAGATGGTGTCTATTTAACCCGTCGAATGTTGCACTGGGGACACTTTTGAAAATTGTGATTATTCAAGCCCATAGAGAACTAATTTCTTTCACGCAATGCTTATTGAGACCTCTCCACCTGTTCTTCTTACCTTGCATGTTTTTCCACCTATCCGAAACATTTGATCATGAGCGTGCATGTCGAGCGACGTTAGCGCAATATATAAATCCATCAAAGAGATTTTGATTGACCTCATGGTGAAGAAGGTCATGTCGGCAGGAGCATAGGCCTCATCGACGATAGGATTGCAAACATCCCCATCGACTACATGTCGATCTGGGCCATCCCAAACTGCGACAAAGAAACGGAGCAAACATCGCGATGAATTGGCGAATGTGAAGCTCATCCCGTCGGTCCTACCCGACTATATCCTGCCTCTAGCTGGCGCAGTTAGTCCTGACAGCATCCTGAGGGACTTCGACTATACACTGATCATTTCATACCTCCCGAAGGGGATACACGTAGTTGGAATGAAATTGGGACAAATTGTGATGCTAAATATCAGTGATTTCAACTTGGGAGACCGTGAGAATTATGGAATGCTTGCACCACATAAGTACTTAACCAATAAAATGGGGAAGAAGTCGAATATAACCCCCTAGCTATAGACCATGGACATCACAAGATCAACCATCCTTAATTTGATGAAGATACCACACTTCAGCAGACATCAGGAGGTTAACGTGTGTGTTAAACTCCTCCTGTCGTGCTACCATGGAGGTTACGTATGGTTGGATAGGTCCATCACTGTAGATTTGGAATTGATCCACCAAATCACTAGATTGAGCATGCAAGGATCGGACCCTCAATATTTTTACCCAGGGAAGGTTGCAGATCACGCCCTGGTACAGCGAATAAAGGACACCTACGGTGATGTGGAGAAAGGAAAGTGGGGCTACAAGGTAGCCTCCATCCAAAATGGCGTAGTGTGCCTAGATTTTCAGTTGATAGTAGGCAATATCATTGGGAAGAACAGACCAACGCAGTCATGGGGTTCATTGTCAACCTCGCAGGTAGATGCATTGAAGGAATGCAAATGAACTAGGCGAGCTACCTCATCAACTAGTTAGAGTAACATTGTCGTGAAGTGAAAGACTAGGACTACGAGTTTCACTTCAGCTAGTTGTTGATTCTCGTTTCCTTCATCACTTCAAAGATGACGGAGGGAGAAACCTTCCCTGAAGTCGAGTCATCTGAACCAATGGTTGTGAATTTCACTACCCTCTGTTATTCGAGCGACATGGTGAAGCAATGGTAGTCCAATGTGGTGTTCCACACCTACTACTTGTAGCTAAAGAGGGCCATTGAATACTTCCCTCACATGACATTGAATACAATTCATAGGTTCAGGCCAATAGCGAAGTTTTGCGCTAACAGACACTTCATTTAAATCACTGCGTGCAAAGACTAACACAAGGAAGAGCTCCAGTCCTATTACAAACTCACTGAGGAAGATATGGAGGGAATAACCAAGGAATGTCCTGCAGAATTCCTTGTACTAGTCAAACAGACAGAACTCTCCAACCCCAAACTCATCATAAGTCCTATAGTCACTTGCGAAGAGTATGATGGACCTAGAAGTAGAAAGAGGAAGAAGAAGGAAGAAGTACAGGAAATGCACAGTGCATTAGAGGAGACTACACCATATTCACCTGAAGGGGGAGGAGGTGACGAAGTAGACAAAGAAGAGGATGAAGGGGAACAAGACAAGAAGTAACAGGGTGAAGTAACACCGCCTAAAGATCCCCTTATAGAGATGGAGACATCCAAGAAAATAATTTTTTCTCCAAAGAAACCCTTAGCACGGAAGAATTCATGCACCAATAAGCCCCACTTACAGACTATACTTACAGTGGATGATATTGTCCTCATCATCGCAGTTGTATCAGATACTTCCAATGACATTTTGTAGTGAAGCAAAGCCAAGCATGAGACAATGTATGACAGGATTGAGATAGAGCTTAAAGGGGTACAGTAGGAACTTTATTCGATCCGCGCAGTGTCTACTGCGTCGTTGTCATCGGGGTGCATAGAAGTAGGAGATTGTAAGTTTTAAACCTACGAAGTAAAGCAATGCATATATATTCTTAAGCAATACAGAAATTAATCAATGGCTCATACACAGAATACACAGATATCTTTACCGGAAACCCTCAACCGGGAAAACCTTTCTTTTTCATTATATCGAATTTCACCATTCGCCATACAATATATACAATGTTTTTAGGTATTCCATAGATACCAAAACCCTAATCCCTTAATCCGGGATTAATTTACAAATCAGCTAAAAA
>JASDQU010028416.1:12050-22489 GCA_032191745.1 Picea mariana
TATATTTACAATCTACTAACCACTACTATACTAACTCTAACTAATTAACTATCTAACTACTAACTGAAATATAACTTATTCATAAAATGTACAATATCTACACTTTACAGATTTAAATAAAACCTGAAAAACTCATTTATATTCTGCCCTAAGACAGCAAGAGATATTTTTGTTGATTTTATAACTTTTATGAACAGAAATAAAATAGAAATAAACTAAACAAATAATACACTAATTCTAACATATATCTAACTAAAATACTTAATTAACAAATTAACTAACAAATAAATCATAAACTGACCTGGAGAAACACTCCAGATTTGTCCTGCGTATGATGATTGTTTTAGCTGATCGGAGGGAGGAAACCTGCACCGAATCACCCAAAAGCCTCTTGTAAACGATAAGCTACAGTTCTCTACAAGTTTGATTACAGGACAAACAAGACATAAAAAATCACAACAATCTTATAACTTATAAATCTTCACAGTTAGATAAACCTGTATGCAAAGACTTATACATAATAGTTCAATTGATGAAGAAGAGAAATCTGTCATTCATTAACTGAACTAAGTAATTGTTGTATTTTTTAAGTAATGAAATAACTCAGGTAAGGATCACATAAAATGATTCACATCATTCTGCAATAGACTATGATAGCTAAAGTAGTCTATAATCAATTACAAATGACATGCATAAACTTGAAACAAAAGATTGATATTATGAAAGCAAAAGCTGTAGCAGAACATCAACTCCTGTCTCAGTTTGTATTAGAAATACATAATCCCGGTTCTCCCACAAGTGAGGATGATCCTTATTACACAAAATAATAAGCATTTAAAGGCCTTCCACAGGGTAAAACATCCCTGTGGAAGTTATCAAACTGTTTACATAAAATCTGGGAAGATATCCCAAGTCTGACTAAACTAGGAATCTAAAGTAAAACTGAAATACACAAATATTCCCCTAGCCTGTCCAACATGTCCCGTGCAATTCGAATTTACCTGAAAAGGGTAAAAAATGGACAAGTTAGAAGGATCCTTTATTAATAAAATAATAAAAATCTAATTCTATAGACTAGCTACAGAATCTTGCGATTCTGTAGCTGGTCTAAATAAGACACAGAATCAACATTAAAATCGATTGAAAATCTTTTAAAGAATTAAATTCAATTAACATCCAATAACTATTTGAAAACGAATCACTAAAGTTGAAATTGTTATACCATTCGAAATCAAACAGGATCAAGATCAGTCAAATGACCATAGAGATACGCGTACTCTGTTTCTTTTGTTACCACAAAATCGAACGAACAGAATCATAATCAAACAGTTATGAAATCATTAGATATCCAATTAAAACCGATATAATCAAACAAATCATGGGCAATCATTATGTTGTCTTATCAACGGGAGATTCAATCAAATCCAACAAGATCATTTTCAAATCGTTATAACTGTATGGATCGACTCTAGCTGGCGCGAAAATCAATTCAAATGAAATCATAACAGGATCAATTAATTGCTAACATAATTCATAAGAATTATCCGATCATTTGTTATTACAAATTGGGCAAACAAGATCGATTGATTCTGATCAAAATCGTTCCATTCAAACGAATTATAACCGATTTTGATAGAGATAACCTAGGTTGACCAATTCGTTTTTTAAATTTAAAATCAAACAGAGCAGCAATTATAATCCGAATCCAACTCATAAAACAATCTTGCCAACTCAAGATATGGGATAATCCAATCAGAATAAGATCGAATCGAACAGTTAAGGTTTTAACATAGTTATTATGAATCAAAACCATTCACGATTCGGGTGCATTTGCACAGGCTTAGATGAGAGCATTGTTTTCATACGAAACAGAGTAGTTCCTTCCAAACTGAAACTGAATAGAGTTGTATTCATGTTCTTAGAATATTTCATGACACAACATATTACATGATCGTAACAATCAAACTCATTGAAATCATTTGCCAATCACAGCATATGAACCATAACTAAATCAAATCCAAACATGATTGTATTCTAAATTGAGCATGAAAACTTCCTGTTCAGAGTAGATACAAAACGAATTCAATTGAAAGCAAACCATCAGTTTCGTTAACTCAATCAAATCAAATCCAATCGAAAACCAATCAAATCCTGATAAAAATCTAACGGTGACTAAACTAGGAATGATCAAATCATGCATCTAAAATGAAATTCCATTTTTTTTAGCAAAGCGAAAAATATACAGGATGAACACATTATGACAGAGCCATTTCGAAATATAAACAGAGCTATTTGAAGACCAAATTCCAATCACTATATTAATCATGGTCATTCACACAACTAAAACGATGTCAAAATTCATACATGTATGGCTGGATCATGACAATTTGGAGTTGATAACGGCTGTGGCCGATTCAACATTCTTGAAAACGATGGAGCCAGTTGTCTTCTGCTTCTTATCAATTGCTTGGAGTTGGTCTCTTTGGCTGGTCAACACTGCAACTTGACTTTCCAGCAATTGAATTTTCAATTGAAGCAGGGGAACGTCGATGTAGTATCGTTCAAACCATAAATCACATTGGTCACATGACGGTTGTGTGGGTTTTGAAAGAGTAGGCGAGGGTTTGGACATATTGCTGAGGGTTTCGTTAGGCAATTTGATACCAAGGTAGCTAGGGTTATTCCTTAGGAAAGGGGGAAGATTTGAAACGAAATCATAAGGTGGCTCGGGGCATAAACCCTGTGAGTAAGGGTACTCATTGGCTAGAAAATGTTCTATGTCAGAGTCTGAATCCTCACTAAGGACAATGGGCTTCTGCTCAATCGTGGGTTTAGGTTTATTCCTAGCCATCCTTGAAATAAGCCGAGCGTTCTTTTTACCCTTGGCATTAGCAGTAGGGTTTGCCTTAGCCTTTTTTCTCATAGGTCTCTTTATAGTCTCGGCCTTCTCTGCCACAACATCTGGTAAATCAATAGTAGGGTCGACCAAAGGCTTAGGAGAGGGCAATAGGATATGGAAGGGCACGGGTGGCCCGGCCTTGGTTTCATTCACCACAGGCTTGTCAACCTGTATAGGATCTGTGTCATCGAAACCATTTCGAGTGACGAAATCTCTCTAGCTATCACCATGTAAACTCAAGTGATAAATGATGATAAGTTTAATAAGCCCATGGTGGAACAGGCTACTGTCAGCCTTCTCCTTTTTAAACCTTTTCGACATTTTATATAAGCTGCGCTGAAAGTAGAAAGGAATATTCAACAGATACCCTATAAAATTCATTAGCAACCGCAGGTGGTAGAGAAAAACGAGTCTGTATCGACCTTCACAGGTCACGAACTGCTTGACTACTATCAAAAGGTCGTGCCATCGTGGTTTAAGCATAGATATGGGCATACCTCTGTCACAAGAGGTGACTTTGCGCGAGAGAAACAGCAGCGACCATGGAACCTCTTCTACTTTCAAATTTTTGAACCAACGTTGACCCGTGGCAGGTAACCCTGTAGCAGAACTGATAAATCCCTCATCGATTTCCAACTGGATGTCACCCACCTTGGCTTTACAGCCATCGAAAGTCAGAGTGAACTGTTGTGCCACAAATAAGTTAAAACCCTCAAATCTCCGCACGAAGGTGAGCCAACCGTTAGCCTCCAAGTCTTTCCGGGCATTGTCGAACATTAACAAGGCTTGGCTACCATTTGGCTCGATTCGTACAACTGGTGCCATGGAGCTGAACACACGGTAAGTCCAGGGTTTGGGTCATAGCACACACAGGATAAAAATGCACGCAGGGCTATCCGAGCTAACAGAGGTAAACGGCGAATAAGGGATAGGCATAAATGCCATCATGCGAAGGTGGTGGAGTTTATCTCTACCATGCATAATAGTTATTGACAAAGTACAATCGTCGGCTTATAACTGTTCTACCCATTATAGCATAGTTCATCAATCATGTCACTTGGCCGACCAATGAATCCAATGGTAAGTGTATAAACCAACGCGCGCAATCAACGTTGTGCCATAGTTTTAAACCATCAAAATTCAATTTGAAACCAAAACCAAATGTTTAACCATACGCCAATGAATCAGCTCATATCGATAGTTTAACCAATGTGTGAATGTGTTCGAAACTAGGTGTCATACAAAATGAAATATATCAAGGGTTTAATCATAACATCGATATATTTTCATGAAACCAATGATCAAGTAGATCAAAACACATAAATCCAAATGCCAATGCATCACAAACTTAGCGAGACAAAGTCACACAATTAATCCAAGAATGTCCAATGAGCACAGATCGAAAGGGTTTTTGCAAACTGCATAGCGATAAATGAAATGTAAGTGCAATAGGCATATTGACAAGAAAGATAACGACAGTTCAAATAGTGATTCTAATGCGGCTTCAAAAGAACAATGTTTTCACGCTTACAGTCGTGGAAACAAAATGAAAATAAGTGTGCAAAAAGGCGCAAAGAATAAAAGTGTCGTTCATTTGAAAATTGCGACGAAAAATCAATGTTTGCAAAACATTGGTGTAGGCAGCTTATAAGACAATGGAAAAATGTGATTTGGCTGCCAACACATCTTAAATTTTTTTTCTTCAATCATAGCAATCATTTCCTTTAAATGCTCTTTTTTTTTTTGTCCTAGATCCTGTTTGTATTGATCTTTGACAAGGGCCAACTGCTTCTTATGTTGTTCTCTAAGTTGACTGATTTGTTATTCATGCTCCTCTTCAACTAAAAACTTGTATTTCCTTAGTCCATCCTATAGAAAAGTAACCTAAGATTTTTTCTTCTCCAATTCATTCACAAGCTCATTAATTGTCCAAGCATTAGTATTGGCAAAGGCTCCCAATGTTGAGGATATCTCCTAAGCAACTTTCCCTGGTTCTTAACCTACAACATTCCAAACTAGGAATTGTTTGGAAGCTTCTTCCTCAAGTACCCTTACTTTTATTTTATTCAATATTCCTCTAATAATCCATTTCTTAGAACTACTAAATAAATATTCTCCAAGGGGTACTGGGAAGGGATCGACAAATATCTAGTAGACGACTGGCAAACTCCCAAGAGAAAGTTGAAAAAAAGAGATGATAGGCTGAAATATGTAGTTTTCAACCAACCCTTGGATTCTTGGGCTTGCTTCAGAGGAAACTCAATGCAAAAGATATAATTCCCAACTACACCTTTAATGATACAGTAAGGTAAGGTAATAAGAGGTGGCTGGAGAAAAATGTCATGAGAATCTCTCTTTAGGCAAACAACGTTCTTACTCCTGCCAAAACTTGAGCACAATGATGGTTGATAGCCATCTTCATAGAATAAATCCAAATGCTCAGAGGAGAAATCATCAAAGTCCTCAAGTTATGACCGAAAATCATTAGGAAATCATAGCATCAAGTCATCCTTGGTTGTCTGAATAAGGTCAGGTTCTTGTTGCCAAATGTCAAAATTATTAGTAACTTCATGTGGTAGATGTAAAGGAAAATTTTGGGGATGACCCTTAATGTCGTAAATGGGATCCCCATCATATCCAATCACATCCCATTTACACTTCCTGACATGTATGAACTCATCAATGTTATCAACAAAGTCCTCATTTTTATCAAAACATGAAGGGGTTAGAAAATCCGACACTTCTTTGATCTCTACATCATAAGATAAAGAATCGTTAAAATTTTGGAAAGGGAAATAACTCACCTTGTTTAATCCTTTCTGTACAGGAGATTCAAGCGTTTGGATAACTTCATCAAGAGGAAGATTTGCCTCTACATCTTCAGCCTTGAGATATAGAGGACCAAGCTCGTCCAAGGGTTCCATTTCTTCTTCACTCTCTGAGTCATAGAACAAGGTATTATCAAATCAATGGAAAGGAAAATGACTTGCCTCATTTTCTTCATCTTGTGCAGGAGGGACAGAATCTTGGAGAGCTTCATCAAACAGAGGAGCAGTTACTAGTGCTTCATAATTCACTTCTTTAATTGTATCTTCGCTGCATTCTATTGAATCATGGGAAAAATCTTGCTCCTCTTCAAGAGGTTGACAACGTTCTTCATGAATCTCTTCTTTAACATCAGATGATTCTTGATGTTGAACATGATGTGCATTTCTGAGATCTACCACAATCTCAGTAGTGAATCCTCGGTTTCCCAAGGCTATTTTGAGATTATGAAGGGCATCTTCATACATTTGGCAACGTTGTTTGGTAAACTCAACAAACCTGTTGATGAGGTGTATGAAGGATGGTATGCCTCTATCTTGGCAACAACCCTTAAAACGATTTTGCAAGTAGGATGGTAGAGTGAGTAAGAACAATTTTATAATAGCATCTTCTCCTCCCAATTCTGTCTCGATCATATAGTCCAAAAAAATTACAATGTGAGGAGATGGGAGGCCCAAAAATATTGGAGAGTTGTTCAAACATTTTGTATCAAAGTAATTTGGGTATCCTTGAAAACTTTTGAAATCAATAGTTGAATACATTTGTTCCCAGTGTGCCATGATCTCATAACTTGGAAATATCAAAGAATTGGGAGTAAGGTGGCATGCTAAAAAATGTCAGTGGATTCGCCAAATAATTTGCCTGAAACTATCAAAGGATAAGGGAAAACACCCTAAGTGGAGTCGCCAAGTAAGCTTGTAAGATAAGACTTCTGAGGCAAGGTTTACCGAAAAGTGTCGTCTTGAGGAGAATTGACTCAGTGTTCCCCGGCAACGATGCCAAAATGTTATTGCACAGTTTGTAGCTAGGATAAAAGGCTATAAGATAGAAGGCCATACTGGCGTAACAAGAACCAATCCCACCCAATGTCACCACAATGGGATGGTTCTTTCTCTTTAGGGAGGTTAGGCCCAGGGGAGATGTCCCCGGTGACCTGAGGTTTTGAAGAGGCAAAAGGCTAATAAGATAAAGATAAGGTTTTCCCCCTTCACAAGTCACCACCCAAACAAATAGTCTGACCAAAGGCCAATAATGAATTAAACCCCCCAAAGAGGTGTACCTACCTGGAACAAAGCAATAACAAACTGATATGTGCAAGCTATTTCAATGAGTTAGTACTTCATAAGACTATCTGATAAATACATATAAGCAATTAGCAATCAATGTTGACAAAGTCGGTGTCTATCAATATCAATGAAAAGTTATAACACTTCACCAATAAATATTGGAACAATGTAGCATTCAATGTAACCAATCAACACCTTATTCAATTAATGCCTAAACCATCATTCAATTTCTCTCAAGACAAAACGTTGTTGCATTAAAGATGAAATAACCAATGATGACATCAGCAACTAGGGTTAGTAGCTTAGTCTAGGTTAGGGTTAGTGTAGTTAGGGTTTGAAATTCAAATTGTTTGAGAGTATTTATATCAAGTTCTACTTCAACGCTTAGGGGTCTTAGGATCAGTTCCTTAGGGTTTAATGGAGTCAATAATGAAGGACGCAAGAGTTGAAGGAGACGAAGACTAAGAACATGAGGGAGAGGTTTTGAGGTGTTGCTAAGGCAAGGACTCAAAATCAAAACCCTAGGGGAGAGAGGCTCACTCCGGTGTTGCTACAACAAGGCCTTGTGCTCTCTCCTCCTTCCTTAGGTCAATTTGGAAAAACGACTAGCTCAAATGAAGCACAAAATCAAGACAAGAAGGCTTAATGAGGGAGAGTGTTGCTACAGCAAGGCTCTTTCATCAAACGCTAAAAGAAAAATGGCCCTAAGTGTAGATAAACTAGGCCTAGGACGTCTTCTTCCTCTTGAATTCTAAATGGTACGGCTAGCATAGGAGAGGAACAAAAAGGAGTGTAGCTATGGCTAGGCTCTCTTTTTCTTTTTCAATGGCTAAAAGTTTCTCTATCAAGGGACATGAGACAAGGACCTACTTGTGTGCTTGTCACCTAGGGTTTTGATTCAGCAAATTCTAAACATATGCAAGAAAATAAGACTACAACCATTCATTTAAGAATTTTTGCAGAAAAATACTTACAATTCATTAAGAAATAACCATGCAAACCCTAGTTGTAACACCTTCCTTCAAGAGAAACACCATAGAATGCTAAAAGGTCTTCCTTCAACAAGTGTGCCTTACTAAATCAGCCAATAACCCAAGATAGGGTGCAAATTTCAGACCTCACCAAGTGGTGAGTGAGTGATGATGAAAAAATGAGAGTGGAAATCTCCCATTTATACAAAACCTTGACCTAATTTTATATTTTAGGTCAGGTAAAAAGGCCGACAAGGCCAAAATATCAAATCATATTGTTTTACATTAAATTGTCAAGTTAAAATCCTAAATCAAGCTGAAAGGAGAGTAAAATCCCCTCCAAGGGAGACGTTAGCCCTTTTTAGGGCAGATGGGGCATCCTGGAGCAAAACGTTAGCCCTCCCTGGGCTTCTCCAACCTACTACACATGCCACTGCTACCTATTCTACCTACCCCAAACGTCCATTATGTTGGGTGACGTCATGGTCAAGGTGGTGATGTCCTATTCCTCCAAAGGCCAACGTTCCACTAAGAAAGGGTCATCTCCCCTAGTTCAAGTTGTGTCGGGGTGCTTCTAGTGGAACATTCTCTTCTTCTCCGGTGCAAAACCCCTGATCCATCTGTGTCATGTCTCTGCCCTCTGATGGGGTCTCAGCATCCATCTGGTGGGCTCTTCGGCCCATGGAGATCTGAACTGATCATCTCCCCATGTGTATCGATCCAAATGGTACATGTCCTTCGAGCATGGTCCTGCACATCAAAGGCTATGCCCTCCATGGGATCATTAGTCACATGGATCATAGCAATGTCAATCACATCTCATCATCAATATTATTAAACATATGCATAAAATCCATAATACATCAGTTAACAGCTCAAAGACATTACACAAGCCTGCAATACAAGTCTGGAGAAAAGGACAAGGTGTCCTATTGGGCTAGTATCCATAGGAAAAGGAAAGTTCCTGAAAATACCTCATCCAAGCCATGTAAGTGGGTGATGTGGTCAGGGGATTTCCAAGCATGTGGGTGCAGTGAAGTCCAAGGATGAAAAAGTGTTACTTGTGGGTGCCTTTGTAGAAGGCGAGTTGTACCTGTCATGGATGCATTCTTTCCAAGCCCATTCTTGCCTTTATTCTTTTNAAGGACAAAATATCAAATCATATTGTTTTACATTAAATTGTCAAGTTAAAATCCTAAATCAAGCTGAAAGGAGAGTAAAATCCGCTCCAAGGGAGATGTTAGCCCTTTTTAGGGCAGATGGGTCATCTTGGAGCAAAACGTTAGCCCTCCCTGGGCTTCTCCAACCTGCCACACATGCCACTGCTACCTATTCTACCTACCCCAAACGTCCATTATGTTGGGTGATGTCATTCTCAAGGTGGTGACATCCTATTCCTCCAAAGGCCAACGTTCCACTAAGAAAGGGTCTTTCCCCCCTAGTTCAAGTTGTGTCGGGGTGCCTCTGGTGGAACGTTCTTTTCTTCTCCGGTGCAAAGCCCCTGATCCATCTGTGTCATGTCTCTGCCCCCTGATGGGGTCTCAGCATCCATCTAGTGGGCTCTTCAACCCCATGGAGGTCTGAAATGATCATCTCCCCATGTGTACCGGTCCAAATGGTACATGTTCGTCGAGCATGGTCCTGCACATCAAAGGCTATTCCCTCCATGGGCTCATTAGTCACATGGATCATAGCAATGTCAATCACATCTCATCATCAATATTATTAAACATATGCATAAAATCCATAATACATCAGTTAACAACTCAAAGACGTTACACAAGCCTGCAATACAAGTCTGGAGAAAAGGACAAGGCGTCCTATTGGGCTAGTATCCACAGGAAAAGGAAAGTTCCCGAAAAGACCTCATCCAAGACATGTAAGTGGGTGATGTGGTCAGGGGATGTCCAAGCATGTGGGTGCAGTGAAGTCCAAGGATGCAAAAGTGTTACCTGTGGGTGCCTTTGTAGAAGGCGAGTTGTACCTGTCATGGATGCTTTCTTTCCAAGCCCATTCTTTCCTTTATTCTTTTTATTCTTTTATTCTTTTATTCTTTTTTGTTCAAGATATAATCAGGGGACACTGCCTTGGCATGGTGACCAGAGCTGACAATGTTACCCACGGGTACTTTCACAGAGATGAGAAGGTTGTCTCGTGATGAGACCCCCTTTCCCTTGGCCATGCAACCAAGAGTCACTGCCCTGGCTTGGTAACTAACTGGTGGCAATGGCATACTGCTAGGTACCCATGGACCTAATAGGCTGGCTTGTGATGAGACCCCCTATCCTCTGACTAGGTCTTGTTTTACTATTTTTCCAGGTCCCTCTTGTTTCTTGTTGAGAAGCCTTTTATTTATTTCTTGGGGATCCCTAAGCGAAGCATCTCGAGGTTTTATTCTTAGGATTTTGTCTTTTACCAGATTGTTTTTACCTTCTGGGCCTTTAGCCCCTTCTTCCC
>JASDQU010028417.1:0-29053 GCA_032191745.1 Picea mariana
TCAGATCACTCTATGTCGGGAACATATCGTGACCATCGGATTGCCTAACTACAAATGCATACTAATGCATACTAAAGAAACACACTTTTACCTAACGACATATTAGACCAAGTAGATCTTAACTAACTCCTAAGTGTCTAAATATCCTAACAATAAATCCTTCAACATAATATGATCATCTAAATTTTCCTCCTGTATGATAGCTAATTCAAAACTTTCATGACAAACATCTAATCTTTCCTGTGGATAAGGTATGATTTGTGGATGAAGGTTTAAGATTTCTTATTCCAATTGCATATCTACATCTCTAATCAGTTTCATTGAAATGTTAGAATTCTTAAGATCATTTTCATCACCTAAGGGTTCTTCAATAACTGAATTTAAGTACTGATTAGAGAAAGAGTTAGAATAATATGGACATTCAACTTGACCCAACATCAAATATTCTTCCACGATGGTCGAGGATTGATATACAATGATTCAGAGGAAAAACTGGTTTGATTGTCAGTAAGAACCTTTTCAATAGATTCTACCTCCCTTTCTTGTTCAATATTTTCTGATGGATTCCTCTCATCCTACAAACAAAATTCATCTCGCAATTGAGTGATAGGATTTCTAATTGATTCATCATCTGCGATTGAAAATGGTTGGATGAAAGGGGCACAAAAATCAGAGAGGAGATTTAGTACAAATGACCTGTCATCAAGTTGAAATTTACAGAGAACATAATGGATGCTTGTTAAAAAGACCTCTGGAGATGAATCATCATTGATTAGTAGAGCCTGAAACTCTTCACATAATCGATTGTAATCATAGATTTCAAAAGGATATAGAAATTCCTTTACAAATTGAAACCAATCAATAATGTGATATGCTGGAAAAGACTCAAACCAATGTTTAATTCGACCCTTGAAAGTAAAAGCGAACAATCTTCATAAAACCTTTAAATCAGAAAAATCATGCTTGATGCATTTACACCAAAACTTGTTAATATGGTCTTTGGTAGATACATTCCCCCACCATCAAAGGTGAGTTTGGACAAGAGGAATAATTTATTGTTGGGAATATCAGGTAATGAGAAGTGTAAAGCATGTTCCAACACAATGATTTGGGGAGCCATGGAAAATTAAATAAATTCGAAACAAAGACTCCAGCAAGGCCAAATTGTCAGTCTGGCATGCCTTCTAGTGCATTTTAAGATGACTCAGAAGAATAATTTATAAATCTAGAATTATGACAGGTTGAGAGGTAAAACATTTAATCATTAAATTTACCTGGCCCTCTTTTTAGCGCCATTTGTTGACGGACGTTTATGACACACCGTGAATGAGAAGGGAAGATCTAGTCCGGGGTTGTCTATTTAACCCAAGTTGTTTGGAATGATCTACCCTAATTGGTTTTATGGCTCTGTTAGCCAACTAAGATGCTAAAATAACTAAAAGAGGTAAAACTACCTAAATATATAATCCTATCAGTTAACACACTCATACATTTGCTTAACTAATAGTAATATTATATACAATAAATATATATAGTTACAAGGTTTAACTAAAGCCTCGTGAAAATGATGGTTTTAGACTAATGGATCAAAATAAGATGCAAAAATAAAAGAAACTATTTTTTCACTATGAATGACAAAATAATAAACAATGAATGAATAAGATTAGAAATGATATAACGATAATGGACAAAGAATTAAAGTTTAAATGATGTAATCATTATTCATTCGTAAGCTAACAAATAAAACAAAATATAAACTAACTAACCTGATGATGATCAACGACACTAATCTAGATTCGTCTTTCTGTGTTGTATAAGATCCACTTAAACTGTTGTCAAGTATAATCTATGACAAAAAGAAAGAACACTATTTCCTGAAACAACTCAAGGAAATCTTTTATATTTCAAAACAGATCTATGATAGCAGAAAGACAAATAGATTTTTACTCATGTGACTTTAAAATGTCCAAAAGCTGAAAGAGAAATCAACTCCAACTATCAACAAATGGTATTATCAACGACCTAACATTCTATGTAAACTCAAAATGTATAGATGGATGATTAGTCACATATATTAAAAGAACCAAAATATAATGAACCATGTAAAAGGAAAACTCAACATGAAAAGATACATGTAGAACAGTCTACAGATAATTCAATACAAATAAGTTTTCATGTCCATAAATTATATGAGAAACAATAATAACATTGCACAGCCTACAGAAGGACTAAAGCCAAAAAGTAAACTGTATCCCATGTAGTTTCAAAATGATAAGTCCATCATAAGGTCCAAAAGGAATTTCCCTCATTCCTGGGAAAGCAATGCTATTTAAAACAAGTTCCTAGTCTGTTTCTCTTATCATGCAAGACATAGATATATCTAATTCAAAAAATAATTTACTAAAACAAAATAGCCATAAACATAGGTCTGTTGAGACAACTATTCAAAAATAGTTACATCATTAAAATATTTTTTCTCAAAAACGAAATTACAAGTTCATTGTATTCTCAACTTTTGACTCGTTCTTTTAACCTTTGCACATTGCTCTGTTGTTTACCTGAGAAAAAAGAAAAACAAAATCTAAATTAGAAAACAACCAAATAAATAAATTAAAAGACAAGCTATAAAATCTATGATTCTGTAGCTGGTCTAAATAAAAACAAAATAAAAATAAATTCAATTATTATTTAAACAAATCCAATCGTGAATTACAAGAAGAGTGTTTACCAATTAGAACTTTGAAAAGGAAACATTAGACAAATCCGAATTTACAACAACATTGGAACTGGTGGAGTTTTTTATAATCACATCTCCCGATCTCTTGAAACGTTTGTTGGCCCTGAGCGAATTTGATCGGATGCTAGCTCTGAGATCCTCATTCTCCTTTTCCAGAACTAAGTTTCGAGTCATTACTTGATTTAGTCGAGCCTGTAGATAAGGGATGTCTTGATAGTATCTTTGGATCCAATCAAAGAAACCTTCATAATACACCTGTTCTAGATTTGGCAATGGACAAGTTTGGTTTGAGTTAAGAAGTTTACCCTACTCCATAATATTTTTAAGGTCATACTGAATACCTGAGAAACCTTCTTGCTCCTTTAATAAAGGAGGAAAGTTAGACATGAAATCGTATCGAGGTGAATTTATCTTAGCGAAATCAGAACTGGTATTTTTTTCTTGAAATCTATAACCTGAACCCTTTGCGTTTTATGTTTTCCCTACTTCTTGGTTTTAATTTCGTTTACATAAACCAAATCTTGCCCAAGATTGGGAGTAACAGATACCTTACCCTTCAATTTATCCAACACTTCCTCTAAAGACTTTTTAGGGATGAATTTGTGCCTCTAGTGTGTGTCTCTGATTGATTGATGAAAATCAACAGGGGTTTCGGTAAATAACGCAGGGTCTTTTGTAACTTGCAATTTGATATGAAGGTCTTACAGAGAGTGAGTTTATGGGCAAGGGATGGTAGGCTCATCTAAACACAGGGGTGAATCACTTATCTGTTCAAGTGTGGGTGGAACAAAACCATTCCTAACCAGGAAAATTTTCCAGTTATTTCCTACCTTTGACAAATGGGAAATGACTAAGACTCCAATCAAGCCATGATGAAAGAGACTGGACTGTGAATTAGGGTTTTGCCTTTGATAAAATCTAGCCATCTTCTGAAGGATTTTAAGCAGGTAAAAATGCATGTTTAAACTAAACCCTAAGAATACCATTAACATGCGTATATGAAACATAAATACCAATCCATATTGTCCCTCGCAAGTAACAAATTGCTTGATAATTAATAACAAACCGTGCCACCAAGGCTTGAATAGATTTATCGGTGTACCTTTGACGTCGTAGCATGACTTCCTAGAAATCATTAACAAGTGCCAAGGAATACCTTTGATTTTTAGATTCTTGAACCAATGATCTCCTTCTCATGACAGGCCTGTGGCTTCTGCAATCGATTCCTCACTAACTTGCAATTGTAAGTCACCTATTTTGGCTCTAGTACCATCGAATATCTTGGCGAAAGATTGGGTGATTTCAAGGTTAAAGCCCTCGAACGACTGTATAAACTGAACCCATCCAAAGACCACGAGATCATCCACAACATCATTATGGGAGAGAAAGGCATGTGAACAATTCGGCTCTATCCTTACCACAGGGGCCATGGACTTGGTTACGATATACCAGCAGGTGTATAAAAGAGGAGCCCATGTTTGAAACCACCCAATACGAACGATAAATTTTGCATTGTCAAAGGTGGCCCTATAACTATGATTTCGGGAGAAGACCACCATGACTACCACTTTAGTTGTTTATTGAACCCCGAACCAAAGGACAAACAAAATATAAAACCACCTCCTCTATTGAGAACCTAACCCCAAAAATGAATCACCACCAACGATGCAATGAATGCGAGCTCAGGAAAGAAGGACACAGGTGTAATGGTTTTAGAGCACGACTAATAGCCATGTGAGACAATGATTAGACTGTGGTATGACGGTCAAGGGTAGCATTCAAATTATAGATTTATATCAAAGTTTAGTTTCAAAAACTATCGTGAAGGTGGTAAAGTGACAATAAAAAATCGAAATGAAAAACGATCAAGGCATAACCCAAACGTGATCAGCTCATATCCTAATGGTAAAGAAACATTTCACAAAACAATATGCTCAATACTCAGGCCCCTTAATAAAACACAAAACAATATGATCATTAGGTATTTTAAAGACTCATCCAATTTCACAAGGATAAATTTTAGAATTTGTATGATGTGTTTATTCCAAGCTTTTTTCAATTTCATGCTTTAACAGTCATGAAATTGAAAAAGAGTAAAAGAGAAATTTATTAAAAAAAGTAAACTCAAAAACACACAACAACCAATCAAGTGACTTTTCAAACAAAAATCATAATTGAAGTCTTCGCAGACACAAAGAGTCAGCTATTAAAAATTCTTTCTCATCAAAGACTGTGTTTTAAATATCGATGAAATGGCACAAATATTTGGCTGCCAACACTGTGCTAATGTGAAGATATGCAGATTGTTAAGGTGTTTTATTAAGGGGCCTGAGAGTCTGTATGATGCATTATCTCCTACGAAAGGCTCCATCCCAAGAATGACTTGTTTACCGCACCATATCAGCCAAGCCAATCATCACTTTATAATATGCATAGAAGCCATAATTTTTTTCCAGATAATAGAGGCTACCGAGAACTTACAGTGGTCTTTGCGCAGCCAAGATGTCAGATCGATTCCTTTTAGATATTTTTTTTTAAGGATCACACTCCACAATCCTTTGCCGAATAGACCTCTCCAGCAATATTTGGAAGCCAAGGATTGGGAAAACCAAAATATATTTCGCATACCCCATCCACCAATTTCCTTTGGTTTCGCGATGTTTTTCCATTTAGTTAGGTGAAAGCCTGTATTTTTTCTAGATCCTCTCCAAATGAAATTAGCAATGAGTTGTTGAATCTTATGTAGTATAGTAGAAGGAATCTTGGCTAAATTAAGCTAGTACACAAGGAGGATTTGAAGAACATATTTTTCTAAAACAAGTCTAACTCCTAATGAGAGCCAATGAAAGGACCAATTACCAAATCACTTCTCAACCTTTTGAACCATCCAATTCCAATCCGCTAGCCTATAGTTGTTAGGTTTTAAATAAAAATATAGATATTTTATACCTTTATGAACGCTAATAAAATGTATATTGAAAGCTACCTGCATCCTTTGCTCCATACTGGGGTCCATATTTTGTGCAGGAAAGCACGATTTTTGGCAATTAACATCCATACCAAAGGCAAGACAAAAACTTGTTAAAATAGTTTGAAACTCCATCCTGTATTCAAATTTACCAATACCTAAAATTAGAACATCGTCGACAAATAACAAATGTAATATTATAGTCTCAGTATCAACTTTGAGTCCATGAAAATACCCTTCTTCCACAACCTTCTTCAATAATCTTCTTAAACACTCAACAAACGATAGGAATAATAGGGGAGAAAGAGGGAAGCCCTGACGTAGTCCTCGACAACTCTTAAAGAAATCTATTGGGGATCCATTTATTAAAACTTCCATGTTAACAAAAGTTACACAAGCCATAATCCATTGGGTAACCTCCCATTTTAACCTGATCTGGATTAATAACATTCGTAGAAATTGCTAGCTCACTTTATCATATGCTTTATTTAAGTCCAAATTTAGAATAATTGAGCTTAACTTCTTAGATTTAGCAGTGTGCAAACACTCTTGTGCTATCCCCACAACATCAAAGATTAATTGATCTTTAAGGAAACTAAACTGTTCATAGGATATACATGATGCCAATTTATCTTTCATCTGTGTGGCAATGATTTTAGATATGAATTTATATACAAAGTTACAGAGGGAAATTGGTCTAAAATCATGGAAGGAATCTGGCTTGCTTACCTTGGGGATAAGAGAAAAGAAAGTAGCATTGAGTGCACCTGGTATAAATTCTGTACATCTGGATTCCTCAATAGCCTTGTGAAGATCCTCCCCCATTATATAAAAAAAAGCCTGAAAGAGTTCCGGAGTCTACCCATCCAAGCCTAGGATTTATCTTTTGGCATTGAACTAACAATTTCCTTTACTTCTTCTAAAGTGACATATTTGCCAATCTCATCACTTTCTGCATCATTAAAAAACTTGGGCACATTCTTGAGTACTTTGATTTGATTACAAGAATCCTTTGCCTCTATTGCACTGAATTGTTCTTTGAAATGTTTATATACAATCTGTTTAATATCATTATTTGTTGTTTTGTGGCATCCTGCATCATCAACTATATCCCAGATAGTATTTTGTGATCTTCTTTGAGAGGCAAATTTATGAAAAAATTTAGTGTTCTTATCTCCCTTATCAATCCATATTGCCCGACTTCTGAGCCTCTAGGTGGATTCTTTTATAGATAGAATCTTATCCTTCCTTTGTTTTAGTGTCCTTAGTAAATTCATGTCTTCCTATACAAACACCTGTGACGGGAAATTCACAAATATCTCTGATATTTTTTTCTCAATAAGATGGAGTTCTATGTTTATTTGATTTCTTTATTCCTCTGCCAGAGTACCAAAACTTTCTTTAAGTTCCTAACTTTTGCACACAATAGTTGGATAGAAGAAATACCTGATCAGTTATCCATATAATGTTGCGTATTATTAATAAGAGAAGAAAAAATCTGATCAAAGATCGAGGTGTTGTTGAATTTAAAGGGAGGAGCAACTTTATGAGTGGACTTCTCCAATTGTAAGCAAATCAGGTTGTGATCTGAAATGGTAGAATTAATGATCCAAGATCTGATTTTTCTATGACTTCCAAGTAGGGTTTCATCAAGAAGAAACTGATCCAATCTTTTTGAGATACCAATTGTTCCTGCTCTACCATTTCTCCAAGTAGGAGCCATTTTAGTTGGCTGGATATCCACCAAACCGGAAGTTAGAATAAGACTTGAAAAATAATCTGGAAGAGGGTCACTTCTGGCCAAATCCCCCCACACCTCTCAGGAAGAAAGGTGAAATTAAGGTCACCTCCCACTATAATTCCCTCTTCACTTAGTAAACCAAAATCAATAATGGGTTGCCAAAAAAATTCCCTATCTTTATAGGGTGCATAATAGTTGAGCAATTTTATCTTTTCTATAGTGTGTTTGAATCTTCCCTCTAGATATATACCTGCAGAGGTTCCAAATGCACATAACTCAGCATAAGTTGGGTTCCACCCACTCAATAAGCCACCCGAGAGACCACTAGGATCCAATGCAACAACATTCCACATCGAAAGACATTGAAGAAAAAGTCTTTTAGCTTTTTCACCATCCACTAAGGTTTCTTTTAGAAAAACAATATTTGGATTAACTTGTTTCAGAAGCAATTTGAGGGAAGCAATTTTTGTGTGTCCCCCAAACCCACAGATATTGAAATACAAAAAATCATAAGGGAACGTCGATAGTCGGCTAGATTTATCTAAGGGTCCGGGGGGGTACCCTATCTGTAATAGGGATCAATGATTCAGGGAGGACAGGGTCTAGTGAACATTGTGGATCTAAAACAATAGGGAAAAACGCCCCTAAATGTGCCAAACCACCTTCAGTGGCCCAGGGGGGTTTCTTAGGGTTGCGGGGTCTAGCCTTTTTTATAATGGTTAGATTGGATCGGTCTGTTGAGGGGGGAGGCTTACAATATAAGTTGAAGATGGATAGTAACATGGGTGATAATGTCTCTGCAGCCTTGGATATAAGGTTTAGAGAGTCATTTAACGGTTTAGGGCCTCTATCGCCATCCGAAGTAAAAACAGGACAATCCGAGTTTAAACAAACACCACAAAACTGGACCTTTGGGACTTCTGTAACTTCAGAAGGAGGGAGAGAGCTAGACCATCCTCCTAAATACTTTCCCAGCCCTTTAGAAGTTAACTTATCAATTCCCAAAAGTTTGGTAGGAATCTCATTAGTCAAAACAAAATTTGTGGGAGGGAGAGGTTGTGTATCCCCAAGAGAGCACATTGAGTGTTTAAAACAGTCTAAATCCTTAGATTTCAGACTAAGACGGTCACCCGAATCTTCAAAATTTTTCATAAGTAGGTCCCAAAAGTCTCCGAAGATCTCTAACACCCAACTTTCATTGTTTTTAAAAGAAACAAGCCCTTCGGAGGAGAGTTTATTAAAGAAGGAAGGAAAGAAGAAATGCATCTTACCTAAGAAGGAACCTTTGTCGATAGGCCCATAAAAAGAGCCTTCAGCTTGGTCTACTGTTGTCCAAGGATGTCCTGTGTCAAGTATGTGCTCCTTGGAGACTGGACACATCGCTTTAAGGTGTCCTGGTTGCCAATAAGAATGGCAACGGAAAGGCTCCCTCCAGAAGTCAACAGGTTGGCGAATGTGTGTATCCCCAATGGAGATGTCAATAACATCTGGTAATCCTCTGTCCAGGTCTAGTTCAACCAACACCCAAGCGAGCCTTTTATTACTCCAGTGGAGTGAATGTTCGTCAAAGAAAATAATTTTTCCTACCGATTTAGCAACTTCTTCGAATATTCTTACAGACCAGAACTCAATAGGAAAGTCGGGGAGCAACATATAGAAGCATCTTTTCGAGAAGCTTTTCGAGAGTGGGTTAAAACCAGGAATCCATATTTTTAACATTAAAATACCTCTACCAATGATCCAAGGAGAACCCAAAATTCTCAGAAGATCGCTCTCAGATAGAAAATGAAAGACCATCCAGTGGTTAGACAGTGGGATAAATCTAGGACAATAACCTATGAGAGGCTTCCAAAAGCCTAAGATTCATTTTGTCAGCTGAACCTTGTTCATCCTGGTATAAACAAATTTACCTACTAATTCTTTCTCAAATAAACTAGCAACCCTATCCATAGCAATATCCTTGTTGAGAACAAAACTAGGTTTAGACTCTCGGATTTTCCAGCTCTTCTGTTTGTGATTCAAACGAGCAGAGCTACCAGTAGCCCTATTACAACCAACACCACCTATGCGTAGTGGAGAGCTATGCATTGGTAATTTTGGCAAAATAACTCTAGAACAGGGTTTAGGGGCAGATTTAGGTGAAACAAGTGTGCATCCTTCTCAAGAGAGACCTCCTATGTTTCCTCCCTCACCTAGGAGTGTGTTTATCACATGACAGGAACCAAGTGTGATGCATCTACCGTCAACGAGGGGAACCTGTTGTGTAGTCTCTGCAGACTGAACTGAATGTAGGGTAGCTGTCGCTGATCCACATGACACTTGACATAATCAATCGTACATCAACCTATAAGTTTCATCCGTCAAAAAGAGACCTTCACTGGCCCACAATTCATCCTCATCTTCCCAAGTGAGATCTACCGGAGCTACCATCATGTCACGAAAACACTTGGCCCTCCACATTGACAGACATAGCTGCGGAACCTAACATCTTGCTAAACTAGTAACCCTACTAGTCCATGTTGTCTGACGTCTGCGAAAACCCTAGAAAAACTGCAGAAACCCTCCTCCGAATAATCTCTACATTATTACGGGCGACTTCACAAGGGACAGAGGTAAATGTATAATCCAAAAATCTATATGTTTACTCCACCCTCTTTAAAGTTTCAAATATCTTTTACTTACTAAGTTATTTAAAAAAGTCTCTTATTCTTCATTTTAATTATTTTATACTTATATATTAAACACTTGATCATAACCTTAAACCTTAACTTTAAAAAATTAAATAAATATTTTAAACCTTTATTAAAAACTTAACAAATTACTTAATTATAATTAATTATTACATCTACTATATTATCATTATTATTCCTTCACTCTTCAACCATACAAATCAATAATTTTTTTTATATACATATACATATACATATACATATACATATACATATACATATACATATACATATACATATACATATACATATACACATATATATATATATATATATATATATATATATATATATATATATATATATGTTATTTTAAATCTTTACCAAAAGAACTTAAAAATACTTATTCATGGTTAATCATTATTATTTCTAGCGTCTTCAACCATACAAATCAATAAATTTTTTACATACGTTATATACATATACATATGTTATTTTAAATCTTTACCAAAAGAACTTAAAAATACTTATTCAATTATGATTAATGATTATTATTCCTCCTCACTTCAACCATACAAATCAATAATTATATATATATATATATAATTTTAAATCTTAAAAAAAAACTTAAAAAAACTTATCAATTATGATTAATCATTGCCCCTACCATATACATATATATACCTGTTATTTTAAATCTGGGCCAAAAGAACTTAAAAAGACCACTCAATTATGGTTAATTATTACCCCTACTATATTATTCTTACATACTTAAAACTTAGAAATCAATTGAAAAAAATACAATATGGGCGTTAAGGATGTACGAAAACGTGGCGTACACCACGTCAATGATTTCGGTCACGTAAATTCATATTCATTTTTGTTCACAAGGGCCTTAAATTGATTGATTAAAAATAATAATAAGTGTCAATAAGAAAATAATGAGAGTGCCACCTAAAAATAATATAAAATAAATTATTGATGATGATGAATAATCCAAGATGATAAATACAAATCCATGGAATGAAAAATAAAAATAAAACTTTGAAGTAAACATGAAAATATATGGTGGGAAACAAATTTGTTCATTTAAAGTTAGGTTGAGTAAACTATTTTATTTAATAATTATTAATTTAGATAATTATTTTATTTTAGATTAAGATGGATTTATAATAATAATAATAATAATTTAATTTTAAGGTGGTGGTTAAGCTAAAAGATTAAGATGGATTTATAATAATAATAATAATAATTTAATTTTAAGGTGGTGGTTAAGCTAAACACCAAATTGGTGTATGAGACTCTCTTATTTGTGGTATAAACAATCTCTCTAGATTTGATCACACATGTTTTTTAACCATTAGACTCACTTAATTTAAAATTATCGTATAGTATAATATCATATTGAGATTTTTTGGACAAGAAGTTAAATTGCAACTATAAGTATCTGGTTTCATATATGTGATTAAAGGTACATGCTAAGATTTTTTGGACAAGAAGTTAAATTGCAACTATGAATATCTCGTTTCATATATGGGGTTAAAGGTACATGCTAAGATTTTTTGGACAAAAAGTTAAATTGCAACTATGAGTATCTGGTTTCAGATATGGGATTAAAGGTACATGCTAAGATTTTTTGGACAAGAAGTTAAATTGCAACTATGAGTATCTCTTTTCATATATATGGGATTAAAGTTACATGCTAAAATTTTTTGGATAAGAAGTTAAATTGCAACTATGAGTATCTGGTTTCATATATGAAATTAAAAGTACATGCTATTATAAATTATATGACCAGGTTACTATAGTTTCAGTGATAATGATAAAATAAAAGTTTTCCACATTATAAACCACTAACAAATTATTTTAGATGATGATAATAACCGAAAATACCAATAAATTATTTTAAATAATTTAAATGGTGATAATAAAAAAAAATGCCAATACCCATTGATTAATGATAAATATTATAAAAAAAGGAATAATGATATACATTATGAGAGAAAGAAATTCCTTTCCCTAATCATTATGGAAAAATGTAATGAAATCAACCTAAACATTGAACTGTGAATCAAGATTAACCGGAAAATGATCGTCCAATGTCAATGAAGAATAGTTTGGATGGTATTCAATGGATATGCGTTGAGTTTCCCAAAGTTTTCCTTTCAACAGAAAAATAAGTGGATCGATCGATAGGATAAACTATTTGTCAATGGCATCGAGAACAAACAGTAAAACGTAGAACGAAACTAGCAGAGGAGCTTAGTAAATAACACCTTGCAAAATTTTATATACTGTGAAGTTTGCATCAGATCAGGCCTGCCCAGTTTTTGTCAGGTCTGTAAATAAGGCTCCTCCCTTTAACACATATCAATAGTCGTTTAATTCTAAGCATAGCTAATTTTAATACAGCAACACAAATCGTCCTATCTGTTCTAAATTTGCCGATTCAGTTGAATTGTCACGGGCAACATAAATTTGAACCTGATATTCCAAAAGATGGTAACTGTGATAGTTTCTGCTTTATTTCTCCAATAATCCCCAGCAACGGTCTTAAAATCCAAGACAGCCAGTGATTTCAAGACAAAAAAAAAAGAGGGTAACGCTCCGATACAAGTCTAGATTATATCATCAAGGGTTGAACAGACGATGGCCACACTTGCACTTCCACTCCATGGGCTTGTAATTTGAATCCATCAGCTGGCCTGTTCCTGCTGGTGCTGTTATTGTTACAGAGGGAGTTGGCTTACCCTCTCTAGAATGTGCTTTGTGATGTTGATGACTGAAGGGAGGATTGGGAACCTGTATGGAAAAGCAGGGAGAGCAGGCCTTGCATTTGTTGTTGCAATTAGGTGGTGTGGACCCTAACTGCGCCTTGTCCATCAAATGTTCATCCTGCATTGTGGAAAATCACTGAAACAAGTTGGCAAGTCCCCAACCAAAACGGGCATTTAAAGCAATATATATATCAAATGGATAAACCTATTGTATTGCAAAATCTTCAAACTAGTATTATAACATAGTAAAATACACTTGATCCAAATTTTAAGAATGGAGATGCAAAAAATAAAGGAATCCACTAAACAAAAGCAGAATAAACACCAAGCTAAGATACTGTTCCATATTCTCACAATTATTCATATATTCATTAATCAGCTGATTAAAAGAATGAATGATAATAATGTGTTCTTGCACCTGGTTGTTTGGAGATAAGGTAGCAAGTTGGGCACCAAATTTTTCTGGCACTGCCCTTGAATATATAGACAGATTGATTAAACCGGTCAGCAAATAGAAGGATCACTCGTTCATGAAACAATGCTAAAACTAAAAGCACATCATGACTAACATAAGATGATATTGATAAGATAAAAAGTGTGACGAACCTACTGAATCTGCCAGAAGTAGATGAAAAACAATAGCAGAAAAACATAGCAGTTCCCTGGTCATCGCCACAAACACATCCAAGAATTATGATMAKCAGGAYATGTACATAAAGCTACAACTTCGAAATAAAAACTATGCTTGTCGATTATAAATATTAGGTTTTCATAATTATGATCAGCAGGATATTTTAAGCGGAGAGAATAAAGGTCATAGAGTTGTCGATTATGAATATTAGGTTTTASGTTTTCATATGAAGAAAAGGACTGGGATTCCAAGTGAGGGAGCGTAGTGGCAGGAGATTRTTTGTCTGAGTGYCTGCATTCCAAGGTACGATTTCTGTATCTTCTCATCAGTCGATGGGACGTAAAACAAACGAATACATGTACATTCAATTATCTCTCTGAATAGTTAACTTCCAGATTTGGCGTTTTTGTTGTGAATACTACTTTGGAATTAGGTCAGTTGCTGGCGATGCTTGTCTTCTTTATCTATGTTTGCTCATCACTGCACTTCCATATGATTACAGTTTACCCACCGTATCAGAATACTCGCCCATGGCAATGTGGGTAGGTACAGCTACAGTCTGTATGTTTTGCTTTATCAGCCTCTTTCTGTTTGGAAGGATCATAATACAAAGAAGTGTATCATTTTCTGCTGTAGATAGAGGTTCATTAATTCATGATTCCTGCCAAAATCTGAATGTTTCTTGAGATGATTAATGGTGTTGTTGCATGATCATATAGCCTCGTGCCTTCTGGAGGAGATCTCTGTCTTCGTGGTAGGGTTATGATTGATGATAATTGAAATAGAATAGAAAAAGTTAACATAAAAAAGTATTCACATAACTCTATACCAATGTTAAAATACATTTGATTCAAATTGTCTAATATGAAAGTCTGAAATTCCATTGCGACCATACAACAAAAGAAATTTCATTTCACAACTATTTGCGTACTCTTATACGCATTAAGACACACCCATAATTTGCGTTTCCTTAGATGTTTTGGGGGGTTGTTGGGACATTCAAACTGAGTAACCGATGATAGACGCTTGCTAATTAATTGATTTTCTTTTGAGGTTGTGGTACATTCAAATTGACTTGTATTACTATTAAGTAGTAGTCTAAACGTTTTGGTTGTTTTTCAGCTTTGATTTTGTCGGAAATCTGGTGACTAATGATTGGATCTGCAGATTTGAGTGGCTAAGTTTGTATAATCTGAGTGCTCCAGGGGTTTTTCAGCATGCTGAATCAATTTATGCATTCAAAAATGCAATTTAAACAACAAAAAATAGGGATTTTGTCCAAATTTACATAGCTAGATTCCAGCCAAAAAATCCAAAAGATAGAATGTTTAATATTAATATTAATAATAATAGTATTAGTACTAGCACAACCACATAATTGTGGCTGATCAACGTGGAAAGACTGATAAGAAAAGAATCCTTAAGAGAATATATTAAATTTTATTATTGATTAACAAATAAACGGTAAATATGATTAGACAAATGTTTAATATTTTAATTTATGTTAATCACTTACGTGGCAATCAATTAGCTATCAAAGTAATTTTTAAATATGATTAGGTAAATGTAAAAAAGTAAACACATAAACTGATGTCTTTATAATAGCTAGGAAGTTAATGATTGAAATCACAGCTATTTATTTTGTGTGACTACTAAGAATATTCCAGCCATATTTAATCATGTCCATAGAAAACTTATTAAACACTAAACCCTTATTAAATCTGCCCATTGTCAATAGGTGTACTTTAGGCGTAATTAGTATTAGTATATGTAGTTTATTTTATTTTAATATTAATTGTGATAATATAAAAAACAATTTTTTAATTATAAATATATAATTAATTTAATTTATTTTATTTTAATAATTAAATAAATATAAATTAAATAGAAAAATAAATATGCTAGACACTCTAAGAGAAAGTTATTTTCATCTTCAACCATCTTAGTGTTACAAAGATGACAAACTCTTTCACCCCATTGTATTTTGGGAATTTCATCCCAGTGTGTTTTTGAAATTGACCAACCCCTAGTTTCACTATGAAGCTCACGAGAATTTGTTCTTATTTTAGCAATGTTTATTTTCTTCTCTACACTAGTCAAGAAAGAGAGAAACTTTTGATCTTTTATATTAGGGTCCCCTCTAACTCTTTATCACACCACAATTTCTCCTAAAATTTTGTTGTAATAATATTTTTGATATAATCCTTATTTTGCAATATGATCTCTTTATGGTTTACCCAAGACTGAACCAAAGGTGGTTTTTTGGTTGGAGTTTGAAGCGACTTTAGGAATCCTCTTTTCTTCCATGGTGTTTAACTTGTTTTTGTACATTAGGTACTTGGTCATAGCCATGCTCTCAATGGGGGAAATACTTGCTTCTATGAGGAGGATAGGATAGGGTGTATTTCCTTTAATTTTGAGATTGTAGGTTATAGAATTATTTTGGATTTTCTCTATATTTCTCCATGACTCTCCAGATTGCATGACACATCTATATAAAATAACCGGAGTCACAAGCCTCTCAAAGAGGATCTTTTTTTTTTTATCCCATATCCAAAGATTCTTTTCTCAATGCTATAATTTTAGTTGAGCTTATGATGAATATCTATTCCAAGATATTTGTATGAGGGAATTTCCTCCAAGTTGTTGTTGTCAATATTGTAGTGACTCATCACCATAAGAAACAATATCTTCAACATAAGAAACAATATCATCAACATAAACAAGAAGAGTGATGGTAATAGTTGACGGGATTTTTACTTACCTTTCTAATTTCTCAAAAAGACAATTAGAAACACTGTGCATTTAATTACCAATCCAGGATTCTTGTAGCACTTGTGAACTGTCATGAACTTTCTATGCCAGAAAAAATCATTCAAACACTATTCTAGTTGTGAGGTTGAAGCAAAATCAATTGATCTCAAAATTAAAGTTTTAATATATCTCTGACAAAGTCGCCGATTCTAAGTACTACAAACTAGCAAAGGACTTAAAATACTAAACTACCTCAGTTGGGCCTCGAAGCACACAGTGTTGTGACCCCCAAGTGAGTAGAAATTTGCAAGAAATTAAGGTAGTCTAGTCTAATTCAACTGGCCTAGAAGCACTTAGTGTTGTGACCCTAATCGAATGTAAATGAAATTGCAACTAAACTAATTCATCAAGCTTGGAAGCACTTAGTGTTGTGACCCCAGTCTGAATATAATTGAAATTGCATGAATTGAAGTCTAATCTAGTTTGTAGAAAACACACTCGGTTGATTACTAGTTATAAATGGTGATTGTGCCAAGAAATGATTTCCTCCCTTCAATGTTGTGGTTGACACTGGATATTTGTACATGAAGTTAATATGGAATTCTATTGAGTGTCGAGATTACATAATATTGAACAACTAAATAGAATAGATGGAAATAATAGAATATATACACATGTTAAGATAGAGTATTTTCTCCTAGTGTTACAACAATATGTAAACAATAACCAAACATATAAGAAACATGAAAATCAATCAACTGTAGAAATCAAATCTATGTTACAGTACAATAGTACCTCACTCAGGAGGGGGCCCTACCTCCCTAGACAAGGCACTGGGAGAAATATTCAATCACAAGTTGAACTTCAAATATTCATTAACAAAGAATAAATGCACAAGAACTAAAACAACAAATTTATTACTGGGGAAAAGAGTTCTGATTGCAATAATAATTTTCTCCTCCCCCATTTCTCAAATTGGGTAGGGTTCTGATACAATTCACACTATTCTTTTCTTAGCAAGAAAGAGTTGAGGACAACCATGAGGATCTAAGATCCTAAGGCTATTCTCTATTTCATTTCAATAGTCCAACTAAGATAGGTGAGGTAGTTGTACTCATGAATCAACATCCTCATTTGGAAGGAATTTATTGAAGTAGTTGCCTTAATTGTCTTGGAATGACAACATCCAACTTTCTGTTTATCCTCTTTACTCCAGTTCATCTGCCACCAACTGTCTTGAAACAATGGCATTTAACTATCCACTCATAATTTACAAGATGGTGTGCCTATCACTTGAAGATGTTAGGTGTGGAAACCACCTCATCAGAGCTATCACAACTGGCAAGACCAAGGCGAGGGTCAATGGTGTAACTGCTCATGACAATGGTGTTCTAGTAGTGGTGATAGAAAGTTTTTCAAAAACAACACTAATCGGTGTTGCAACAATGTTTTGGTGGGTGTTGCAATAATTGTAAACTTGCAAAAACCCTTTTCAATACCTATGACATTCTTCCTAGAACAATATCTTAGCATGTTTTCATTAGTGACATAAAAGGTCAGATTTCCCTTAATTACATTAGAAAATCCACTTGAAATGACATAAGTTGTGGGGAAATGTACATGAGACAAAATACATCATTATAGTCAAGAATAGGCTGGAATGATGGAAAAAATTAGTACACAATGGTAAAATAATGGTATCAAAAGGATGGTGTTTCAGACGCCCATCATATCCCCCCAACCAAAGGTGTTGCATGTCCTCATGCAACTTGGTTGATCATTCTAAATCTGAACAAGGGGCACTTCAATGAAGATTGTTGATGCTAAAGTATATATGTTCTTTGTCAAAAGATAAATAATACCCTCCATTTTATGCAATCACTTGCTAGTATCCTTCCTCCTCCTTTTTACTCAAGTCATAATCTCGTCGATCTTTAGGTGCAAGAAACCAAATCATAGGGTAACAAAACCTCAACCCTACCCATTTATTTCCATATGCCTTCATGCACTGGATGTGTCTGCTTACTCATTTCAATGCCATTGTAAAATTGTGATAGTTGAAGAAATCTCTCTACTTTATCTCCATTGTGGTTGGTTCCCATCTCTGTGTGCTTCCTTGTAAGGCATCTCACATCAAATTAAGATTCTATGAAATGTATACAATCACATATGGCTTCTTCTCGATTATTGGTCATGAAGGGTGCATGTGTTTGAGAATTAAACCATGCATCTGAGAATTAACGCATACACATGTCAAGTTATAAATGGCTTGTCAATACTCTTCAATAGGAACCGTTCCTTTTTTGTAAGCCTCAACCAAACTTTTCCATTTGGCCAGCTGGGCCCTCAGCCAAAAATCATCATCAATGTATGTTTGTATTTCAACATCCTTCATAGAGGGACTCATATTATCCATCTAGATTTCCTCATCTACCACTTAGGAGGCATTATTTCCTTTGTTTGATCTCCTCATTCCTTAATCAATATCTCTTTAGTTTGAATTTCAACATCCACTCTTTCTGGGAGTACCATTGTTCTTTCAACATTTTCTTCCTTCGAGGTTGGTTTAACATATCCTTATTCAAATTTATTACAAACTTTCTAGCTAAAATAAACCACCTAGGTGAGGCAATCAAGGCTTGTTTGGCCCCCTTGTAATTTTCCCCTTAATCTCTTCACCTTCCTTTACATTTTTTGATTAATTCTTCTTAAATTGAGGTTTTGTTGCATAAGGATAGAGTGCAATGGCCTTAAGATGTTACCTGAGATTATTTGTTGTCTCTTGTGCTTGAGAATTATTTTCTTTGAGGGCCCAATACGACTGGTGACCTTATGTGTTGCAACATGTTCTCCCTTCATATCCTTTGTTAGCTCCCATGTTGTAGCAGATGACTCCTCTTCACCTGAATTTCCTATTGTTTCTTGTGTGGTAACATGAATATCTTTTTCACATGTTGGTTCTTGTGTTGTAGTAGATTCATTGTCCTCACCTGATGTTTCTTAAGTTTCAATAGGGTTTTGATCATTTGTTTATGTAGGAATATTTTCCTTATCCATTTATCCTCCTAGTTATTGTGTTGCAGCATGAGTTTCGTCTATATCTTCTTCTTCTAGTGGCTCCACTTCTCTTGCTGATTCTTGTGTGACAAAATGAGTTTCCTCTTCTTCCATCAACTTCACTTCTCTTGCTGGTTCTTCTATGATAGAAGTAGCTTCCTCTACTAATTCCCTGCCTCCTACTGGTTCTTGTGTTGCAACAGGGTCTTCCTCTATTTGTTCCCCTCCTCCTCCTAGTTCTTATGTTGCAGTAGGGTCTTTTGTTTTGGATGAGAACCATGTCCTTTTCTTCCTTGGAATTTTTGTCTTGGACAGTGCTTTGGATTTTCTTTTTCTTGTATGTTGGTCCTTCTCTTTTGGGGTTGTGCCATCGACATGACCATGGGAGGATTCCTGGTGTTTCTCTGCCTCCCCTGAAGGTTATAATGGACTTGTTGTTTTAGTTTCATGTGTTACAATAGGTGTTTCATTTCTCGCTCCATATGATGTTGCAGGCTTCTATGTTTCTGCAATGAGTGGAGGAAGAATCAAGGGGTCCTCCCATACAAAACCTTATCATTCTAGTGCATGCACTATAATGATCATAATAAGCCCATGGTGAGAGATGTAATCCCATGGCTACTTGACCTTAAGTACACTATGAACCATTTTTTGCAAGACTTTCCAAAGAAAGAAGTGAATGTTGACTAACCTTTGGCATCAAAGGTGGTTCAAGAACTTCAGGTGATACTAGAAGATGATTCCATGGCATCCTTAAAAGGTGAAGTACTTATGGACATGGTACACAAGCTTTTCCCATAGCAGAGACAAGGAGTTCACGTCAAACCCATTCCCTTTCTTTTCTAATTCTTCCCCTGCCTCCAAAAATTCATCCTTTATAGCGGCTAATGCTAATTTACTGGAAAACCATCGTTCTCCCTCATGTGGAAGCCCTGTTACCATGGATATTACTTCTTCATCCACTATTATTGGTAATCCATGGACTTGATCCCTATTATCCTGCATATTGAGTGAAAAATCTAGAGCAACTTCCTCATTGAACCACTATATTCTTTCGTTGTAATTCTTCTATCCTGTACCCTAAAAGACTCTCCATATCTTTTTGTCAACTCCTAGTAGGCCTGCGTTTGGCTCATTATGTACGATGGATCCACCTATTGTTTTCACAATAGAATTCGATAGTATAATGGAAGCTTCATTGGATTAGTTATAGAGGAGGTCTTGTAGTGCTTTGGGTGGGAAGAAATAGCGGAAAATCCAAGTTCACCTCATTTTGAAAGTAGTAAGCCAACATAGGTGATGAGAAATTAAAACATAATAGTTGTTGAATTGACATGGTGGTGGTGAGGTGTTTGAGTTGTACAATTTTTTCTGTCATGGGATTGATGGGAGGATAGTTTGGACACATGTGCAATGGGTGGTAATAAATGGGAAATGATGACTACTTACAGAGAATAAGTGGTTGTGAGCGGTGAGGGGATAAGGACAACCATATCAACCGTATGTCAATTAAGTGGTATGCAATGTGTACAAGGGAAGAACGTACCTCTAATTCTTACTTCATGTGATGATTTAACTTGTTCATCCATGTTGGTTGGCACGATGTCACATACTATTGTGTTGGTTGTTGGGTCACATCAATTAGTAGCACATTAATGACATGGTGTTATAGTGTTGTGTCCTTTGAACGAGATGTTTCTATGTTAGAAGGTGTCACCACATCGGGGGTGTTGCAACATCATGAAGGGTTGCAACATTACAAAGGGTTGCAATGTCATGTAGTTTTGCAACAACAAGATTTTTGTTTCAGTGTTGTTGGGGTATCACAACATACTGAGGTGTTGCATCAACAAGATCAAGAGGTGTTGCAACAATAGGATCAAAAGGTGTTGCAACAATAGGTATTTTTATTTAGCATTGGATAGGTGTTGAAACATCACAAGCAATTGTAGTTGTTGGGTCTTTTGTTTTGGAGAACATTCGGTTTTGCGGAAGGATCACAGTTTTGGGGGAAAGCGTAGTGGGGCAATAGACGACTAGAAACAACAGATAGTAGCTACGCTGAGCAGAAAGCTAACTAGTATCATACCAACAATGAATACAGATAAGATCCTAACTGAAGGAAGAAGCAAAAATGTCTATAAGCTTCAAGCACAGGAAAATACAAAGTGGGAAAACAATAGAAGTGAAATCAAGAAACCATAAAAGCATAATCAAGAAGCAACCAAGGGAATGATACAAATTAGGGAAAATGTAATCTGAAATGTCTATTTGATTATTCTCTCTATTATTGTTGCTTAGATTCTATTGTTACTATTGTTGCCTAATTTTTAAGTAAACGAGCTAATTCTAAGATTTGCCATTATTATTGAGAGTTGTTAGATTGTTGTTGCTTGTTTCATGTTCTTCTTTTGTAATTGGTTTTGTTTTATAAGTATTGATATGAAAGAAATACTCCATGTATGTCAGCCTATGGTATGATAATAGAAAATGGATTTTTCAAGAATCCAAATATTTGTTATTATATGGATGAATGCATGATATTTCTTCTAACAAGATTTTGTGATGTATGCACTTATATTTATGTTGCGCAACATGGATTATCGAATGCATAACCTAGTTTATACTTTTAATGATATGATATTTCACATTTAAGGATAAATCTTCCTTGTAATATGCTATATCTGATGGTGTGTCCTAGTTAACTCACTTTATTACACACAAGTCTCGACAGTGCTTCAGGTGAGACCTCCTTCCCTTGCAAAAGGTTGAATATGCTAGTGCTACAAGACTACATCAATACCTTTGTTGGTAACCTATGAGAACCATGATATCCAATTTTACGCCAACAAATGGTTCCGTTTTCAGGACCTAGCTTCTAAGTTAGTTTTTAGAGGATTCAACATCGCCTTTTTAAATATGATATTACAAAGTGGTGGGAAAGAATCTGTGACAAGTTTATATTTCAAGAAGTTGATCTATGACAGAAAAGTCTGAGGTTTGTGAAGGACATTGGCTTTTATTCCAAACCTACAAGTGACCAATATGAAATATTTTGGATCTAATTCCTGAAATAGTTCTATCAATGGTTTGACTGGTTGCAAGAAGCACTAGAATTTAAAGATCACGTCAAGAAAATATTTAATTGTACTATTGAGTAGCTAGACACTCTTCACAAGCTGGATCACTAGACTACTCGAGCTGTGGATTTCTGGGTAATGACTACCCTGGAGGGATACAATATTAAATTTTTTGCAGAGAACCACTAGTCTTTCTAAAAGGCAAGTTCAATATTCTACGAGGGATCCCTAAGAAGCTTACTATGAGAAATATAGTTGTGTATTAAGATATTGCTAGTGGAAGAGGGAATGCTACCGATTCCTTCGGTTGAAATGGTAGCGTAAAACCCTTGTGCATGAGGGGTGGGTGATTCAGGTGAAGGTTAATGAGCTAGGATACACAATTTCTTTAGGTATGGGGGTCATCGTGAGAATACTACTAGAGACGAGCAAGATCAGAAAAGGGTTGCAGTGATTGAAAATAGGTGGAAAAAACATATGTGAAAGTTGATGAAGAGGCCTGATCAATCGCAAAAGGAGATCGACTTCAAGAAGATTCATAAAAGAAAGTTAGAAAAGTTGAGGGAGTAACAGACACATGGAAGGTTGGCCAACTGATGGTTGAAGGAGAGGTTTAGAGAGAACGATGAGAGTTATGGAGAGAGTAGACGAGATGAATAAATTTTGAAACAAATAATTAAGATATGAGTCACCACTCAGGAAAAAGACTCAGTTGTAACTTTTGAAGAAGTTGTGGGAGAACTAGCTCCTGCAACCCCCGAAGATGTGAAGTACCCTACGGGACCTGATATGATATGGCCTCCTAATGAAAACCCCCAGTTTAAGGAATCCCATCTTGAAGACACAAGAACCAACATTAGATCGCCCAGTCCCTCAACACAATCTTCAAATATGCTAAATTCTACAATAAACTCTCCGATAATTTCTGTCATTTCTCCTCATTCTAGTCCAACCAGTTCGAGTGGTAGTAGAAGTAGTAGTGTGGAAAGTTATTTAGTTGTATCAAAACCATGACCTTTAGGATTTATATTGATAGGGTCCCCAAGTTATTCCATGGTGCATCAACATGCCGGTTCCCTCACCCGATACCCATAATATTTGGGTAAAGGGGATGAGGATGTTGAACAATATTGGTTCCTTTGCACGACCATTTGCAGGGATGATTTTAAGGATGGAAATTTATTTTAAAATTTAGAAACCTTGGCAAATATTACTAATCCTTCATATGTCAACTATAAATGTTTGGCAATATTTTTTAAAAATATTCAAATTTCTAAGTATTTTATATAGTTTTTATTAAATTTTGACGATTTTTAAGGTAAAATAATTTTATCCTATAGAATTTGGGCAAATAATTTTTAAAATAGCGAATCTCATTTTTGGAAAACCATGGAAAATTAGCCCATGAGCTAAGTTTAGCCCCTAAAATCATCCATGACCATCTGGTGATCTCGTGGGACTTTGGATGCTAATAAATTAGTCGAGTTTTAGACCACATTGAGAGGTCATGCTTTGAAATGGTATATGAGATCCATTTAACCAATCGATACTCAAGGATAGGCTTTCACTCTTGCTCAAGTCAAACAACGGTTGATGGTAGAATTTTGTTTACCCCATTCAGAATAACATACCCTCTTTGAGTTGTGGGAGATTAAACAGAGAGATGTGGAATCTTCTTGGGAGTATAACCAAAGGTTTTAATGTGATAGGGAAATCAATAAACCCCATCCATGAAGACTACCAACAGGAATGGTTCATTCATGGAATTTTATTGTTAACTCATATTTAGTTAACCCAACAGAGGATAGCCACTTTGGGGGAATTCTTAGAGAAATATATGAAAATCGAGGCGATGGTGGGATATACTAGCAGCTTGGGGGTGATAAGACCCCATGAGGAATATAATATTATGAAAATACAAGGTCATATCTCTACACTAAATGTCACAATTCAAGAATTGACCATTCCTAGAGCAAGTCACCCATGGGTTTGGTGTACTGGATTCTATACTGAGGGTCATATAAAGACATAATGTCCCAAATTGAGGGGTTCAGGACCCCTTCCACAACCAATGGAACCTCCACTAGTAGGACCATCTAGAGTGGTTGGAAAATTCATAGCTACAACACCATTCCATGGCCCTATTCAATACTATGCCTTCCCAAACCATCAGGGTAATCAGAATAATGAAAATTGTGAAATTTGTAGAAGTCATGGGAATTCCCTGAGGCACTGCCCAATCCTAAAAAACTACACCCCTATCTCGAACATAGTTTACTATGAATTTTTTGGGTCACCTACTCACACCACCAAGCAGTGTTGCACTTTGGATGCTCTTGCAGATAGACTAGATCAAACTACATTAAGGGTCAACGAATCTCTTCAAGGATTTGGAGGAGGATGTTAAGGTGGTGGATGTTTCAGAGGTGGGAGAAATGGAGGGAGAGGACCATCTAGTTGTTATAATTGTGATGATTGTGGACATCTCGCTTGATATTTTCCTCTTCCGATACTTCCTTGGTGTTACCACTGTAGAAACAAAACCCATTCCACCGAGGATTTCTCTGAGTTGATCGCGAAATGGGAAGATTGTAAAAGACAACAAGGCACCAAATTGATAAATTATAAGCCCCGAACTTTCACTGAATAAAATTTTCCCAATATTAATATTATTACTAAAGGAGCCACAAGGACTAGTGTCGATGTTGAAAACTCGACTCAAAGAAAGATCCGCAAGGAGGTACTAGAATATTTTAAATATGACCGCCGTGTGATTTTTTTTTTCTTTAAGGACAGTGTCAAGATATCCCGACATATTTCTAATCTTGCAATACCGACGCATGTAGACTCAAGGCGTGAGCTTAAACCTAAACTCATGGAAACTTTGGTGGCATAGGAAGATCTTCTAGCGAGACCCCCACAGAGCATTGCTTTGTGGCTTTGATTATTTTCTGACATTCTAGATGAAAAACAACTCACCAAGGCATTGCATAACACACTCAAGGGGACTTTAGTGATTGAAGGGAACCCTGAAGAGATAATTTTTTCTCATCTTCCAGAGAGATAAATAGGTAGAATACAAAGGAGGAAGCAGAGACCTACAAGGGAATTTAGACGAAATACTCACATCAATAGCTACTAGATTAGTGATGTCATGTTAGATTTTGGGCTTGACATCAACATACTATCGAAGAAAACCTAGGAAGCCATGGGTAAGCCCAAGATTATTTATTCACCTATTTAGTTGCGAATGGCCAATCAATATTGTATCTATCATGTTAGGACATTGCATAATGTTGAAGTGGACTTAGCTGGTGTAAATACAATGACCAACTTCGATGTTATAGAAATCATGGGGGAGAAGGACCCATACCCTGCTCTATTGGAAATCGATTGGACTTATGAGAATTACGCTGTTATAGATCTTAAGAGAGAAATCATGGCCTTTGAAGTAGATGGTACGAAGGTAACCAAAACTTTAGAACCTTACCAAGGTACTCAATATATAGACCTGATAGAGGAGAATATAGAAGAATATTCCTTGGATCACCTCTATACTCTAACTATAAGGAAGAAGGAAGACTACATTAACCCCACTATAGATGGCTCAGTAAGTTGGTGAAGTATTCAATCTGCAGGGGAATATTTAGAGGTAGCATTTGACCACTGGAAATAGGGAATATATGATAACTTATCAAGGTGTTTTGTGACTATCAGAGCTTCCAGGTGGATTGGATCAGAAGTTAGAGACTACCCTATTTATGATGGCACTTCATATTTATGTAACTTTCTTGTTGCATTAGAGGATAAAGTTGTTCTAGAACAAAGAATTCTTGTACTTGATGTTGCGTTAAGATCCTCTTCAGCTAGATGGTGGGCCACCCATATACTTTGTCTTCTTGGGAAGAGGTAAAATGTTCCATTCAATATTGATTTATTCCCCCCTCATCGATTACTCATCTAAATAAAGATTGGGAACCAAAAAATCAGACCTCAACTTTGGTAGTATACGATGGGTTTTCTAATCCAAGGGAGCATGTTGCACATTGTATTCAGTTATGGGAAATTGTGCAACTACCTTCTCAATTTTGGGTGGATCAGTTTTTTCACTCTTTGGGACAAATTCCAATGGCTTGGTATGTACATGAGGAGGCTTGACACCAAACCGCTTTCCAATAAGTCCTTCAAAACTAGTTCTTCCAAGACTTCTTATTCTCAGGTAAGTCCTCTAAAATCACTCTAGCTTCACAACAAATTAAGAAAATTCTTTTTTATTGATGAATTTAAACTTATACATCTTCCCACCATCTATTCTAAACATGAATACCTCCTTCATCATAGCCTTTACTCCTACCCGGCACAAATTTAGTTGACTTGTAGTAAAATTGATGAAAACCCAACAATCCCTGAAAACCCAGAAGATCTTAGGCATTTGACATTTAAAGAATTAGAAGGCACTAGAGTTGTGCATGAAACTAAGTTAGATTTTGTTAATAGTTATTATTCTAAACCCCTAAAGTTGTGAAAAATAAACATAGGGATTGAGTACCACCCTAAGCTAGCTTCCATATGAGATTATCGGGATGAGAAAACCGTGACAAAAATATAGACTTTGTTGTGGGAATATGAGGACTTATTCCCTACAATATTCTTAGAACTCAAAGGTATCAAGGGAGATCAAGGGAGATGAAGATTGAGTTCAATCCTAACTCAAGACAAATTAAAAACATGCCATATTGTATGAACCCCAGAGTCAAAGAGAAAGTGAAGAAGGAGATTGATAGGATGTTGGAAGCTGGGATGATTTTCTCTATCGATAAGGCTAAATGGATCAATCCTATCATCATAAAAACCAAGAAAGGTACAGTTTATATATGAGTTTGTGTGGACTACAAAATATTGAATGTTGATTATGTACATGATCCATTTCCTACCACCTTTAGGAATGGGGTACTAGATCAGGTAGCGGGAAACGAAACATATTCCTTTACATATGGTTTTTATGGATACCATCATGTTTGAATTTCCAAAGAAGACAAGAAAAATAATACTTTCACTACTGAGTGGGGATAATTTTACTATAATGTTATGCCTTTTGAGCTTAAGAATTCCCCAACAATGTTCTCTCGGATCATGATCGCAACATTCTGCGATTTCATTCATAAATTTCTTGAGGTATACCTGGATGATTGGACTGTGTATAACTTACTCAAGGAGAACATTGGGATATTATGGTTGATGTTGGACCACTGCAGAAAACTACATATTTCCATTCATCCAAGAAAATGTATTTTTTGTGTACCCTTTAGGAATCTACTAGGAAATATAGTTTGTAGGGAAGGAATGCTAGTCAATTCTGCGAAAGTTACAGTAATTCTCAATATGCCTCCTGCTATCACTGTCAAAAAATTGCATACTACTTTGGGCCATACTAGATGCTATCCATGGTTTATTAGGAATTGTACAAGTATAAATGCGCCTTTGGAATAACTACTAAATAAATATGAAGCATTTCGCTAGACTCAAGACTGTGATAAAGCAATTGACATGCTTAAAGAGAAATTGAGTATTGCACCTATTTTAACTTATCCTATTTGGAAAATTGAGTTCCATTTACACATTGATGCTTCTGCTATTGCATTGGGTATTATCCTAGCAAAATTAGGGGACATAAATCTCAATCATCCTGTATACTTTTCCATCGGAAATATTTCCCAAGATGAGCACAACTATACTACAATTGAAAGGGAAGGTTTGGAAATGGTTTATGCTTTACAAAAGTTTAGACATTATTTTTTAGGTAGTCATTTTAAGTTTTTTACTGATCACTCTACTTTGAAGTATCTGGTGAAAAAACCTGTGTTGGATGGTTGTTATTATTCCAGGAGTTCTCTTTTTAAATCATTGTCAAGCCCGATAAACTAAATGTGGGGCCTGATCATTTGTCGAGACTAGTTTCAGAAGAAAGTGGAAGAGTTGTAGATTATCAAATCCATGATGCATATATTTTTCGCATTAAGGCTATTCCTGATTATCTGCCGAACATTTCCCTATTTATGATCACTGGTACTATGTCAGACGAATATTCCACGACCCAGAAGAGGCATCCCGTGGTTTGTGCAACATATTCTCAATTGATTGAGGGCCAATTATAAAAATTGGGATTGAATACTATCTTGCGGTGTTGTATGCTATACCATGAAAGACCTGCTATTGTATGGGAATGTCATAGTGGAGTTGTGGGAGGACATGTTGGTGGCAAGGCTTCTTCCAGAAATATATTATAAGCAAGATTGTACCATTTATTTGGTAATTTCATCTAGTGTGTTTGGAAACATGTGAAACCATACCCTTTCATCTCTATATACTATTATGTACCATTCATTCTCACAATAGTGGATATGTTCAATTGGGTCATATCCAACCTTGAAGATAGGGATGTCAATTTCTTTGGATAGTTTCTTTTCTCCAAAGTGTTCTACAAAGTAAGTGGATAAAATTGTCCATGTTTGTAGTCTTGGGGAATGTGTTTCCCACCATCTTGCAGATTAGACTGTGAAGGTTTCTACCAGGCTTTGAGTTCTTCCTTATTCTCTGACATATCTAGAAACTTCCTCAACATGCATCGACAAAGCATTT
>JASDQU010028419.1:12809-29386 GCA_032191745.1 Picea mariana
CCTCACACTCCCTCACATGCCTCCTACAAACTACCCCCCCTACCTCTACTACCCACATTTTCCACCCCTCTCTTACCATGTTCCTCTCCTTTCTCATGAATCCCTCCCATACTTAAACATTAGTCTCTCCATATTTAAACCATTAACCAATCATATTACTCCACTTATCAACCACATAACTCATGACACATGGAAACCCATGATTTGATGACAGAGAAATTTTATTAACCAATGAAGTACATCCACATGGTAGATCATGGAGGAAGACATGTGGAAGATTCTTATTGGAGACACATGATACTTAATCATTGGTGACGTTTGACAACTTATGGATGTGAGATGTGTTAGGTAATGGTAACTTATCAGAAGATGACACAAGACAATATTTGGTAGGCTGATTTATATGCTGATTGGACATGGTGGAGTTTGACTTGGCACATAAAATTATATTTTATTAATTAATTTTCATAATCAATAGAGTTGATGTACTGTATGTACCGATAACAAATAATTTTTTGTGTCTGTTGAGTATACTTTATGTAAGAAACTACTTCTAAAACTAAACACTCTATTTCACACCTTTCAAATAACACTCCACACATACAATTCAAAATTCAGAAAGAAAAATTGATCAACAAATGTATAATTCAGAATTCTTGCTCAAGGGATGGATATTCTCATTGCTAGCTCATGCAAGATAGATATGGGATATGATTCTATATCCTGTAACAACCTCACAATCAATCATTAACATTCTGGAAAATTAACTTGCCTTAAAATAACTACCAGGCAGGGTAAAAACACTCCATTATAAGCGTGTGTATAGTGAGAGATGGAGGTCTTAATTGTTCCTGTGTATGAAAATTGTAACCTAATCAATTATGGGAAAGAAATTTGAGTATGGTAGGATTCTCCATTACAGGATCATGTACAGTGAAAGATGGAGATCCAACCTGTTCTTAGATATGCAGAATGAAAACAACACTATATCATTTGTCTAGAAAAAACGTTAAAGCACTTAAAGTGAATAATTGTCCTCACATACTCACACAAAGATGTCAAACCATTACTCAGAGATATCATACACACAACTCTCTCTTATTCAAAATTACCATACATCCAGAGGACCTGCAACCAAATGCATCACTGAAACATATCAGAGAAGGAATTAAATGTTGTAATAAAAATATGAAAGTATTATGTTCATACACACACACATAGAAAATCATAATCATATTCACAATTGATTAAAAAGAGACTTACCTTAGTTGGGTCGGTGGGCCCTTATCGTACCAACAAGGTAGCTCTTAAGAGAACTTACAATAGGGAAGGTGTAAACACAATCATATAATCTATAAGCATAAATTATATCATTGCTTCATAAAAATGGAGATACAATCCGCAGTTGTTCCAGAACCAAACTTACAACATAACTGTGCTTTACTTTATTTCTCTATATCCTATCATCTAAAAGGCTCTCTCTTTTAAAGAGAAGCAACCGTTACAATCCAAGTCTAAAGATAACATCAAATATTTATATAATTATTACAATTGGATGATACATCGATTCTTAAGGAAATGATTTCATCGTCATTACACGAAGTGCATGAGTGATTAAATGTATCGTGACCTCCAATGAACAGAGAATGTTCGAACCAAAAAAATGACTTGAACTCATCGAGAACAATCTTGTTCCAACAACCAAGCCTGGGAATTCAGAACAGGTACCGAACGTGCACAACTACATAACTTGGTACAGGACGAGCATAACAATCGGTATCAAACGCACACATGCATACATGTCGGTACCGGATGAGCGTAACAATCGGTACCAGACGATCTCAGCAACACGTATCGGATGACCTCAACAACGAGTATCGGATGATCTCAACAATAGGAACTGTTAGCATGGATTTTTCTTAAACCATCCAAAGTAATTAGAAATATCTTTGAACATCAAATGTTCAATCCTAATTATTAATAAATCACCATAAATTATGATTAAACATCAGTTACCTCATGGGTACGCAATAATTTCTTAAAGGGCATGTTTGATGAGGAAACTAGGAAGAAAGTGCATCGATATTAGAAAAAAATTGGTTAGGATATGGGAAAGATAAGGAAATTGGAGGTGACAAAAAGGAGGCTCAACAATTTCCATGGATGAAAATTTGACTATCACTTCTAAAAAATTAAAATACAATCCTCCTCTTTTAAAGGGAAATTAATTAATTTTTGAAAATAAAAGTTTATTTAAAAACTTGTATTAAAAAAGGAAAATGAGCCATTTTAAAGAAACAAACGATAATGATTTGAACTCTTTAAACTTAATGAGGCATTAATTAAAGAGAATACTTCAAGAAAAAATTTGTATGAGAAATTAAAGAAAATAAAAACCCTAACTACTCAAGTAGTTAGAAAATCTAATTTTAAAAAGAGAAGGGCTTCATCAAGGGTTCTAGAATTAAAATTATCAAAGGGGAAGGGAAGAAGATCAGAGGAAGAATAAGGTACAACCATGAATATACATCCAAGATTTTGATCAACAAAGAGAGATCTCCATCTTCTCCACTCTTTCTCTTCTTCTACACCATTTCTCATAGCTTTATGCATGAATCTCTGAATTGGGCACAAAGCTGAGTTCTTGAGTGTTCTTATTGTATTATTCAAAATATGTTTCTTATATGATCATGGAGTATTTAAAGACATATACATGGTTGTCATAATTTTTTTAATGAAGAACATATTTCATGACTAAAACTCCACAAAGAATTACTTCGAGGTTGATTTCGATTGTGTCTTGTAACTTTGAGTCTTAAGTATGAGATATTTGAAATTGATCTATCAAATTCTCTTTTCATATTTATAGTAATACTATTTTAAATTTTTTTGGGATGATCAAATTATTGTCTTCTATTTCTCGTGAAGAAGAAATGCATGCATTTATATTTGGTTAAGAAGAGTGTGTATGTGATGTTGATCACAAAGAAATTTTGATGTTGAAGCCCTCCTTCAATATTTCTTATTTTAAAGAGATTTTTTGTTGCATATAAAGATCATATAAGGTTATTGAAGAACCATTTGTTTGAATAAATCCAAGCAATAAATATCTAGGGTTTGATTCCTAAGCATTCTCCTAATCCAAGATATTCAAGATATATCTTTTAGCCAAAGAGGAGTACCACCTCTTTAAAAACACAGGGGGATTCATATCCTCGTGAGGTTGTCATTTCAGTCCTAACAGATTCAAACGTCAACACTGTTTTAGTGTAGATGGGGATGTACTTTATTCCTTGCAACAAAGGTATATTATTACAAATATTCTTTAGTTCCGACATCAAATCGAACTCAGATGGTATAATTGACCTTTCTACTGCCAACCTCTCTAAAAAATGAGGTTGATCATACTTTACTAATTGTTCCTTCTGAAAATTGGTTTGTGGGGTGGTCTAAAATTGATACTGACTCTGAGATTTAGATGGTAATGGAGTTAGGGTTTCAAGTTGGATATGAGTTTCTTCTTCTATGTTCTCTTGAACAATTATTGAGGGTTTTGAGTTAATAACTTTACCATACCTCAGGTGAATTTCTTGTAGTGATACAAGTGTGATATAATACGTGGGAAAGATTTGCATATCAGTTCCATACATGGCATGAAATGACTTATTATTGTAGGATTTGAGATGGATGGGAAAGGATTTCAGTTGGTCGTGGAGGGTTTTGAGGAGATGGTAATGAAAGTTGTTGTGGCTAATTAAATTGTTGTTGAGGAGCTTGTTAGGGGTGAGTATATGGGGGTGGTGTAGGATAAGGAAATGAATACGTGCCAACATAATATGGGACACACCAACCTTGATGTCAATTATGGTTTGGATTGGGATAAGGCGGCCAATGTTGCAATGGCATAGGAACATTCCACATCTGATTATGAGAATAAGGAAATTGATATGCATAATTTTGAGCCATACCTGAAGGTATTTTCCATGGTTTCTATGGTGTCATTGCATACAATGAAGTTGAGGCTCCTTTATCTCCATGATATATTTCCTTGATTTCTGGTAAGGAAGGATAGTCTTTGGTGGCATGGGATTCCTCGCAAATTCCACAAATTTCAACATTGTCCAATGGGAATTCCTTCTAAGGGTGTTTTTATTGACTCTTGGGGCAAAATATGGATAGAGTTTTTCCAATGATTCCTTCTTATTAACATGAAAAACATCCAATTGTGAGATTAAAGAGCTAAGAATATCATTTTTAAAAATTTCAAACATGTTACCAATTTAAACCTTTGTGACCCCTGCTCCTGCAACAGATTTTGTGAACCTAGAAGTGGCATCTCTGGAGATTTTACCAGTCTTGGAGTTTCCTCTCAAATATCATCTACATAAATCACATAATTCATCATATGGTAGATGAGAAACATCACTTGATCCCATTAGGTTGAGAACTTCCAAGCATTCATCCCTTATTCCTCTTAGTAAAATTATTCTCATTGTTTCTTTACTCAACTAGCTTTGTTTTGATATTTGAAGATTATACTGTAATCACTTTACATGGTCCTCCAAATTTTTTTCTTCTTTTTGTTTCATCTTGAATATTTCTTCTTCAAGTTCTCTTCCTTTGCAATAGTCAAGAAATACTTTCTTCATCTCATCTCAGGTTTGAATGCTATCCCCACCAAGGCCCATAAACCATCAGAGGGATGCACCTTTCAGGGTAGAAAGAAATAATTTTAACTAATGGGTAGTAATAGAGTAATCATAGCTCCTACAAATCACATCAAACTCAAATAATTTTAACTTAGCAAGAAATAATTTTAACTTATGGGTAGTAATAGAGTAATCATAGCTCCTACAAATCACATCAAACTCAAATAAGAATACATCGAGATCTTTTTTGTCCAGACCATGAAATTTTGGTAGAGAGGATGTGGGGATTTTATTCATTTGTGTTGTTCCACCACTATCTTTGATAGGGAATCGAAAGGTGATTGTCTCCTCATGTTTTTTTCCTGTTACTTCTTCTTTTTCCATCTCGGGCCACCAAAGAGGTAGTTTTTTTGCTACATATGTGTTAGAGGTTGTTGCCACTACTTCAAGGTCTTGAATCAGAGTGGTTTGGAATTCGATGTCAAGATTTCCTTCCAAAGTAGGAGTGAGAACTACCTCTAGTGTGGGAATCTATTCCTTGAATGCTTCAGGTATATAAACCTTCTTAGGCCCCTCATCTCTTGTTCCTGAATTTACTCCTATACTCTTTTGTGTTAAGGGGTTAGTAGAATGGGTGGAACTTACAACACCCTTAGATGGGGCAACAGGGTTGGGTTTCTTTTGAGTATTTTTTCCTCTAGTTCCCTTAGGATTATTCATACAGATTTTATCATTATATGATTTAAAACTACTAAATGTTCCAACATGACAAGGGTCTGTGGAGACTTACTAGAGTATTCTGCATAGAATTTCACCTCCCCATCTTAGTACTTCCACCTTCCGAGTAAAACATGTTGGTCCTGTAAAAACCAAAAGAAAAAAATTACACACTCTCTTGAGATTAGTTCCTTCAACACTTCCCCGACAACAACACCAAAATGTTGGGCGAATTATATAATAGTAATTCGGTACATTAATTATCAAATCCGGGTTTGTAGGCTTATGAAGCACAAGGAAAAATATATGGAGAACAACCTCAGAGACACACCATTCCAATAAACTATGAAATAAATCCAATATAATTTATCATATGAGAGGGGACATTCTAAGGTAAAATTGTAGGTTGGATATAGACTTTTATACCCAACAATACTTTGTTGGATCCACTCTGTTAGTCAAATTGACAACCATTAATATTGAAACAAAAGAAACAGATAAAAAACACTAATACATGTGATCAAGCTAATTATAATGGGAAAATTTTCAGCCAGTGAAGTGTGGCAATCGTTAATCACAATGATCGACAGCTCTAGACAATTCTTATCCAGATAATCGCCAGCTATTCCGTCAAAAATCAAGCTTGAAGCTTCTTTTTCACACACAATAGCTGAAGTACAACACAATGAAATTACAACATTAATAAAATAAACCTCACTATAGGATTCCATGAAACTACTTACAAGAATTGAACTGAATGAATTGATTACAATAACCTAATTACAATTAAATCTAATGCAACAAAATAAATAAAACAACTAGGGATCTACTTCTGATGAAGGGGGCCCTACCTTCTCTCAAAAATATTCTCGCTAATCACTTACAAACTCAACAACTCAACAATCAATGACACATAAACAATTATTTATATTCAGAAAGTAACAAAGTACATGTATGCTTGAACAGAGTGCGATCCGCCTCTTTAACTCTATATCAATCTATCAAATATTATGTTCGGGCTTGATTGCCTTTGATATTTATACAACAAAATTCAAATTAAATACTAACGACCATTGAACTTACAATCCCATGTAATCCACTAAAGATAGTTTGTACATTAAATTTTTAGTTTCATACAAACTAATTGAACCAATGTATCTCGTATAAGTAAATTTGTTACGATTTCATGACCGAAGGCATGAAATTGTAACTATATCGTATGCACCACAGGAATATATTGGATCGTTGACCAATAATAGTGCTTCTATGGTTGAAGTGTTGGCTAATTTGGATAGTGGATATCCATGTGTACTCGATTTTCTCTAGAACCCATATCTCTGAATCGACTGGAATGGGTGGAAAATATGTCAACCATAAAAAACGACTACATGACCTATTCAACCAACTATAGGAATGTTCCAATAATGTCATTAGCTCGAGTAATTAACATATTTCATTCATTAAACAAGGGAAAAATGAAATACTTAGGATTAAATGATTATCTTTGAACCAAAAATGTGTTTTTAAGACAAAATGGTGAAAGTTATGTCATTATAAGGAAATAAGGTGGAAAATGGCAAGGTAAATAGAAAGATAAGGTCTCGTAGACTATACCAAAACATGTCAAAACCAATACCCTACACTTCTTATGATATATTTTTTATATCCTTAGTGGGAATGTGATTTACTATGTTCTTTGCACAATTGATAGCTTCCACCCAATAGTGAAGACTTAATCTTTTAGATTAGATCATACAATTATCCATTTCTTTTAATGTACGATCCTTTCTCTCAACAACACCATTTTGTTGTGGTGTGTATGGAACAATATGTTTCATTTGAATTCCCTATGCACTGCAAAAACTTGTAAAATTGTTGTTCACATAGTCGCCTCAATTATTTGTTCTTAACCTTTGAAGTTGTTGTCCAAATTGTTTTTCTATAAGGGCCTTATAGGTGAAAAAAATTTCAAACGCGTTTCTCTTAAGTTTTAAGAAGTAAACCCAAGTGTGTCTAGAGAAGTTATCAATGAAAGTTAAGAAATAATTGCACCCAGAAAAAGAAGGAGAAGAAAGAGGACCACACAAGTCACCGTGAACAAGCTGCAAAGGGGCCACGCATGCCAAGAGGCAGACTTGTCAAAACTATCCCAATGATGTTTACCAAGAACAAAACCAACATAAAAACCATCTCTGCAAGAAACAAGATGAAGATCAGTCACCATCTGTTGATTACATGGTTGTTGCAATAAGCGATAGTTTAGATGATCAAACCGTTGATGCCAAAGTTTGCTCAATTCATCGCTATGAGCAACACAAACTGATGAAAAAGATGACGACCCAAAGTTTTCAAACTTGTACAACCTAGTAATATCATTAGCAATTCCAGTTGTGAGGACATTCTTAGGATATTTTAAATCCTTAATTACAACTTGGTGTGGTGAAAACTCTACGATTTTACCTTCACCTAAATGGGTGATCTGCTATACTGATAGAAGGTCGCAGGAAATACTTGGAACACATAATACATTATTGAAATGGCCATTATCTACCTTAACTATTCTAGACCCTACAACACTAAGAGATCTATCATCACCAACAAATATTTTCTTGGTGTTACATTCATTAAGAGTAGAAAAGATGTCTTTATCCTTAGCCATATGATAAGATGCTCTAGAATCAATAAGCCACTCATTAGAATACGAAGTAGAAGTTACATTGAAGAAGAAAACAAAAGAAGAAAGTGCATGTCCATGAAAAGAAGAATAAGAAGAGTCAACACTGATGTTGTTCTTCTTCATCGTTGCTTCTAAGGCTTCCATCTTTTTAAAACATTTAGAATGCACATGACCATATTTCCCATAAAATTTTTAATGTATGTCACTAGTCTTCTTACTTTTGGATTTTTCTCCTTTGTCGCCATTAGGAGCAGAAGCTAGCTGATAGGGTTTGGGACCCTTTCTTTTCTTGTTGTTATGGTGAGGATGTTTCTTCTTGGGATTCTTGGATTTATCTTTTTGCTGAGTCACTAAGGCTTTGTTGGATATACCTGTAGTGTTGATCACTCCAAGTTGTACAAGTTTGTATTTCTCTCTAATCAAATAATCACAAAAGGACTCAAGAGAGGGATTTTGGTAAGCACTCCCTAGGTTTTCTCTGGTGGCATAAAAGATATATACAAACACATAATATGCACTACCAAGCTTAGAAAGAATAATATATATATATATACATCAGTATTCCTTCAAATCTATTTTTCGGTCTATACATAAAATTATAACTGTGTTGAAATTAGATAAATAATCTTCAATGCAAGGAAAACCATTAGGACTTAAAGCCATTAAATTATTTTCTATCTGACGAGCTTGAATAATATTTTGTTTACCAAACACAACTTCAAGTTTTTCCCAATATTTATATGAGCCATCAATTCCTTGAAGGTAAAACCTTAAATCAGGAGATATGGACATTCCAATTAGTCCACAGGATTTATCATTATTATTAGCCCATTTGACTTTCTTTTCATCATCAATGGGTTCTTGTTCTTTTCCCAAGGTAATCTTTTCCAATCCTTTTCTTCGGAATACATCCTCCATATGGAGTTTCCATGAGAAGTAGTTGGTACTGGTAAGAAAAAGATCACTTGGATAATCCATATTAAGTGTGTAGAGAAAATGGATTTAAAATATGAAACCGATGGCCTATATGGAAAGCTCTCAAAAAAATAGGTTGTTTAATAAAAACAACACTAAAAACAGATTTCGGATGTGAAAGTTATGCCCTTTTGAAAAATTGAATAAATGGTAACCAAAGAGCCATGTGGCAAGTAGAAGTTGGTCCACGTGGTGATACCCCTCCTTCTAATAAAATCACTTATACAAATAAGTTTTTTATGAAGTGACCCACTTTTATAGAATAAACATGAATCACTTTTACAATGAAATAACTTTATAAATTAAAGTTGAATGAAAAAAGTAACTAAAAAAGTAAATATTAAAGTTATTTTACAATGATTCACTTTTATAATTTGAGTGAAATGCATTTTACAATGAACAAAACTTTTAACCAAATGAGCTAGTGCAAAACACATTATAATCCCAAGAAGGAGGATTGGGGTGTTGTTGTTGTTGTTGTTGTTGTTGAAGATGAACTTGGAGTGCATGCTAAAAAAAAATTGTTTTCATGCATTCACACACAAAAAAAACATTTCACTTCTAGAAAAAAACAAGGGTTAGGTCTCGGTTATCTTACCCATAAAATGAAAAATTTCCCTTTGTTTCTGATTTACTGAGATTGCACAGAGTGCATGCCAAAGAGCATACACAGACATGAAAACCCTTTCAGCTATGTTTCTGATTTGTCGAGATCGCACATAGTGCAGGGAAAAGAGAATACATAGATCGAAAAGAGTAGAAACCGAGAAATAAAATAAAATAAAACTAAAATAAAACCGAAATATTATCTTTGTAAAAAATTAAAAGGGCATATCCAGGCTTTATACCTCCAGATCTGACTAAAATGGTCGTATCTTGGCAAAACGAAAACCCTTTCGAGTGAAATGAAAAGCGTTTCTAGATGAAAGAAGTGCTCTAGATGCAATGGAACAATATTCTCAACCCAAAAATGTATGGAAATGGAAGAAACCATAGATTCAACAACACGGCTTAAAGATATCGATCTACAATGGGAGTGGGTCTTCAATTGCACGATGATACCATGTTTGACAACACATGTATTTCAACAAAGGATGAACACATGAAGTAACCACTCACACAAGCAGATCAAATATCAACAGATCGATGTTTTTATGTGGTAAATCCCCTGTGGGGAAACATCCACGTCCCTAGCCAATGTGGCCACTTGGAACAATTTATTAATGCAAAATAAAATAGATTACATAGAGATTTACAAGAGAGTTTCTAACAATTGATCGTCAGAAAATGACCCTCTATTCTCTTTAAATAGAGATCATGGAACAATTGGGTGCTAAGCCATGGATCATTGTAGCCATTAATATCGAGGAGAATATGAGTCTTCAGATCACTCTATGTTGGGAACATATCGTGACCATCATATTACCTAACTACAAATGCATACTAATGCATTCTAAAGAAACACACTTTTACCTAACGACATATTAGACCAAGTTGATCTTAACTAACTCCTAAGTGTCTAAATATCCTAACAATTTTACTTTTCGTGTTGAATGCATATATGTAAGGACAATTGTTGCCCAAAACTTGTCAACAAGGAAAAACTTGTCCCTTGCCTCCTTTGCTTTCCATTGGATTGAACTCTCAAATATCACTCCAGCTTTCATCCTCTCCATTTGTCACATAGCTTTCATCCACTCCATCTATCACAAGAAGTACTCCCGCTTACATGCATACCTTCATCCACCACCTCAACGCAACTACCAACGAGCCAACTTGTTTTTTTAAGCGCTTATCATGGACATTATCAAGGGAATCGTCAAGTTGCAACATTTTTTCAACCATCTATTGGCCATGACCCATGCAATGGGCAACACATACCTTCTCTTCTCGACCTTCCTCATATTCTCCCCATTTCTTTCCTTTATTGATCATATCCATGAATAGTTGGACATAAGGTAGTATGTTATCCTACATATATGAATGCCTCCATCCTAATTTCAGTTAGGCTAGAGTATTATGTGCATAATAGATCTCACCTAGGTCTATGCCTTGGCCCTTGGGCAAGGAAAAATCAAGCCTATCATAAATATGGCCTACGATAATTCCACCCACTACTCCTCCCAAATCGAATAAAGTTGAAAGGTTTCCACATGACTTTACAAACAAATACTCACCACCAACAACTTAAATATCCAACCAAAATCAAAATAAATTAGTAAAGATGGTCTTCTTATCCTGGGCCAATTTCAAAGAGAGAGCTTCGTCATGTAAAAGGTTAACATATTTCTCTACTTATTTAAGATTTTTCCATTCATATATTTGAAACATAAAGTGTCACATAGATGGGTTGAATATGAAATGTGACTAAAATGGATAATTGACTTGCAAAACAAGGTAAGAGAGGTTAGAGATAATAATTACATTGCCTATTTATTCAATGATTTTGATCATTTGCAGATACAATACAAGAAAGTTTCACATAGATGTGTTGAAGATTAGATGCAAATAAAATCTATAAATTAAGGTAGGAAAGGAAATGAGAGAAGGGATGCCAATGTCAAGTTTATATTGAAAGGGAATATAGTCTACTGAATAGAAAGCAAGACAAAAATGAGGGAGAGGCATGGTTAGTTACAAGCAATGTACTTGATTTTCACATTTGAGGGCAAGTCATTCTTCTTTCTGGACGAGAATTATGAAAACGTTTCTAGTAGTTCTAGTGTTAAGATGATTTCTCCAACTAATGGAAGATGGTTAAATCATTTCTAGGAGATGTATTTCCTAAAATTGGCATTAGAACAACTCTAATGATCCAGATAGAGACTAGATATGCTAAGGAATCTCGACAACTAAACACAATGATAATTCAACTATGTATTTCTCTTCTAAGGATGAACACTTTCAATAGAACCAAAATACCATTTGAAAATTGTGAGTAAATTAGTTTAAAAATCTATTCTTCAATAACTATGAAAGTGATCAGAAGAGTCGGTAACTGCTTAAAATTTTACTTGCATAAATTATGTAAAATGGAAACCACTATAAAAATGTGTATGCTACAATATTAGAAAAACAAAGACAAATAGAAACTGGGGCCACTCTAGGTATCATCCATGCCTCGATGAATCCAAAAGTGTTAGATGCATTTGAATTTGTTTCATTCATCCAATCATCTGTCTTGGGTCTGATCCGGATTGTTTTGAGAATGACATGAAGGAAGAAATATAACCGAGATATAACAATGAAATACACACAAATATAGAAGAAAAGACATAAATACAGTGAAACCCAACTTCTATTACTGAATAAGATAGAAAAACACTGTAGAACAAAAGCTGGAAAAATGGGGTAGATTATCTCTAAAAGGAAAGATATGTTGGCTATGCTTCATTCACAAGAAGATTTACATCACACTTCATTGCCTCCTTAAAGGGCCTCCTTCACCTCAATTATATATGAGAGAGTGAGAGAAGAACAATTCCCATGATTCATGTGGGATAAATTGGACCAACTTTATAAAATTCCATAGGCATTTAAAACACTAGGACTTCTTAGGAGGTCACCCATCCCAATGCTACTCTAGCCTGAGCACGCTTAATTGCGGAGTTCTAATGGGATCTGGTGCATTAACACTATGTTGTAGGCATGTACACAAGACCACTAGGAAATCATTACATGATGTTTGTAATTAACAAATGAAGATGACATTACATTCCATTCCCCATCAAAAGGGTGAATATCATGGTTTATCAAAACCACAAGCTCAAAATGGTGATTCAGTGGAAAAGGTGGATGGCCACCGAGATCCATCTGGATCATTCCTCCCCCCTTAGGAAGAAATGGTCCCCATTGCATCAATTTCTCATGGGAGATAGGAAGACTTCTACTAAATTTGAAGCTTGGTGTGCTCATTGCCTTGCTGAAGAAGCTATCCTGCTTAGCTTGTTGAAGGATGTCATGAACCTTTTGTTGGAGGGGTTGGATTTGTTCAACCAATCTAGTTGCATGATCTACCCGAGTGTGGGAGGAATCTATCAATGAAGATGAAGCATGAAGAGTATGAAGGGATCTGTTATAACCTTTCTTGAATGGGCAGTGTGGAGGAACCCCCATAGGTGCAGCAAGAACATCTTGGTACTCTTATACAATTTTGTCGATCTTCTTCTGCTAGATAGAAAGGTCTTGGGTTGAGGCTGTAGTGGTTGCAGTGTCCTTTTGTTCACCTTATTATCAGATTCTGAAGAGGCTAAACTTTGCAGTATGAGAGATTACTTTGTGGAATTTTTTTGGTGGGACAATAGTTGGAACTACCTCTGGTATCTTGTATAGTTAACCCCCCAGAGTAACAATGACACTACGGGGTCGAGACTCATAAAAAACATGACACCTCCACATATATGGCTAGCCTAATAGGACATCATAGACTTCTAGTGGGGCAACATCACACAACACCTCATTCTTGAAGGGCTTGATGCCATAGGACAAGAGACACTATTGGCTGACATGAAGATCTTGTCCCTAGCGAAGCCACCCAATGTTGTATGGATGTGGTTGTGATGTTGTTGGAAAATCCAACTGCTTGAAAACCTCTGCTGAGATGATGTTCTTTTTGCTTCTTCTATCAACAATAAAACGTAGTGGTGTCCCTTTCACCCACATATGTGAATGTAAGAGTCACCCCCCCTCCTCATGATCCTCTTCTGGTTGTATTTTTGCAGTTGCAACAGTAGCAGTGGGTTTTGCATCAATGATATGTCTCCTTTTATTATTTTTTGAATCAGGGTCCAAGTCGGGGTTCGACTCTTTGCCTTTGAGATCAGCCACCATTGATTGTATTGAATGAAATTCATCAGTGTTGTGCCAAGGGTTGTTGTGGAACTCACACCACTTTCTGGTGTCTTTCTTAGACTTCACGTTACCCTTCTTTGTCTGCATATGGGAGTGGCTCTCTTGCGGTTGGCCTTCCTTGATTTTCCCTTCATTATGTGAGTTAGATTCTCCTTTTCCATGCTTCTCCCACTTACTTTGATGCTTGAGTTTATGCTCATTTTTTACTGCATATTGATAAGTAGCTCCCATTGAGGAGATGTCCAAGAAATCCATCTTTGCTTGGATGTACATGTGTATACCACTACGGTACTTCAAAACTAGGTGCCGCTCAGAGTCTTTGATACCTATGTTTGAGCTCAAGGTATGAAATATGTTGGTGTACTCTGACACCCTTTGGTCTCTTTTCTGACGTAGAGTTGTCCATCTCATGTATTGGTCATCATAGTTTCTGACATGATAGAACTCCTCCTTTAGGGAATCTACAAAGTCCTCCCAAGTGGGTTCTCTCCCAAATAGTGTATATTCATCCATGGTGTACCTCTCCTAGTAACTGTAACATACCCACTACCTAAATCAAACTTTTTTGTTTAGTTCTCAACAATGAGAATCCCCAAAGCTTGCATCAGTGAAATGCCAACCCTGAGCAACGGGTCTTTCATTCACCTATACGGCTCTCTACACCTAACCGTGGTCTTTCCTTGATGACAACTTCAGGTTTTCAGGGTTTTGTCCTTTCTAATGTCGAGGATTCCTATGCCCTCGATTCTCTGATCTCCGATGAGCTCTCTTCCGGCCTTAGCCCTTTTGGGCTATGGCCTCCGGGCTATGCCCTCTGGTCCATATGAACTCTCTCATAAGACCGTAGCCTTATCCTTCTTTCGGGGTTTGGACTTCAAATTCCCGACGCGCTCCAATTCCTGCTAGCCCTCCAAGCTAAGCTCTTGGTCCACGTGACCTCTATCTCACAAGACCGCAGCCTTGTCCCCCATCGGGGTTTCGGACTTTCCAATGTTGAAATGCAAACGTCCCCAGGACTCACGATTCCTCGAATCCCGACGGGCCCCTTTATGTGCTAGATCTCCTAGCTAGGCTCCTGGCCCACAAGACCACTATCCCCGTGACCGCAGTCTTATCCCTCATCGGGGCTACTGGGTTTTCAATGCCAAAATGCATTGGCTCACGAGATTCCCGATCCCTCAAATTCTGACTTCCAGCTATGCTGACAGCTGCCTCCCCCACAATGGCGCTTCCCACTTCTTAGATATGATGACAGCTGGCTCCCACTCATCGGGGTTTCGAGCTTCGCGATTCCAAGATGCATAAACAAATTGTCACCAGGATTCCCAATATCCCGATGACCCAAACGCCGATCAACAACTTCCTGTTGGGACTTTCCCTGACGACGTCGATTGCTGCCAGGCGTCCTCTTCTGATGGACGGTCTCGATTTCTCTAGGATTTCAAGACTTGTGATGTCCCAATTCTCACGGCCTCGGGAACTCCGATTCCCGATGCTGGACATCCCGACTCTCTACGGATTTTTGACACCTGTCTTCCCAAATGGACGGCTCAGATTTTACCAGGGTTTTCACTTCGGACTTCCCCGATCTCCTGTCCACGGGAAGGTCGATATCCCAACTCCCGATAGTAACCCTCGGACATCTCTGGTCCGATCTGACGGCTGACGGTAATTGGACCAAGATCTAACGGTCTAGATCCGTTCTTTCTGTGCACACTCCAGAGACTAAACTCCGAGCATCTTAACCCGATCTAACGGCCAATGGGATTTCTGAATGAGATCCAATGGCCGTCAATATCCCCCTTCTATATGCTTAACTTAGTACACCCCAGACGTAGAAACCAATGGTCCAGGTCTCCTTCTCCAGCCGATATGACGGCTTAGGTATGTCCCACCTCGCGCATTTCTTCCACTACTTCGTGGATGTGGAAAGATCAACGGTCCAAATGTTCTCATGGACCTTGCGGGACCTATGATCCCGATTTCCTCGCTATTCACGAAGATAGAGGAAAAAGGAGAAAGAGGTGTAACGCTCTTACTACTTCCGTCAATCTAATGGTCGTGAATGACCATGGGTCTTTCGATAGGATCTCATCCATCGATTCGTTACTTATCCCTATGCTNACAAACTCCCGAGGATGGACTGGAAGTCTGACTTGGTTCGACTCATGCATAATTAAATTCATTTATCAACATAAGCCATGAGTGGTCTTTCTGTTATAAGCATATATCTAACATTACTTATCAAACCACTGCATAGGCATTCTTATACTATAATTGTTTACAATTTCACAGTTTATGAGCATATATGTCAGCATATGAATTTCAAGATGCAATATGAACAAAACACTTATCGAAAATAACTTCAGAAGTGGGTGCGACTACTGAGAGGGGTGCTCGTTTCCACCCAACCGTAGGCATAGCGACTCCCAGCGGATTTACCACTAGACACCCCCGAGCTGAGACCATGATGCTCTGAGACTGCGTCTCTCTGTCTGCCAGTGACCAGGAGTGAAGGTTGCAATCCTCCCTCTCTACTATCACTCACTCTGCGTAATGGCATATTTTCCCTCGTGCCTGCCCTCCCAATTGCTTCTAGAATATGCCTTATCCTCTTGCGAGGTTGCATGTGGCATGATTACCCTCGCGCCGATCAGGCCTGACGGCTCTACGGATGGGCGGTTCACCATCCCATCCCTCATCAAGCC
>JASDQU010028421.1:0-15513 GCA_032191745.1 Picea mariana
ACTGATGATGATCCTTAAACTACCAGGGAGCCAGTGGATTCAGAGGATGGAAATCTCTGGAAAAAGGCCATGGATGAAGAAATGGCAGCCTTGGATAAGAATGAGTCTTGGGATCTAGTGGAGTTGTCGAATGTTAGAATACCCATTGGAAAAAAATGGGTATTTAAAAAGAAGTTGAATGCAGAAGGCAAAGTGGAAAAATACAAAGCTCGGTTAGTAGCAAAGGATTATTCCCAGGTTTAGGGAATTGATTTTGGTGATATTTTTTCTCCTATTTCCAAGTTAAATTCTATAATATTTATGTTATCTATTGTTGTTGCTTTTGATTTTGAAGTAGAATAGATGGATGTGAACACAACATTCTGACATGTGGATCTGGAAGAAGAAATCTATATGAAGCAGCCTGAAGACTTTGCAGTAAAGGAAAATAAGGAACTGCTATGCAAGATGAAAAAGTCCATGTATGGTTTAAAACAATCACCAAGTATGTGGTATAAAATATTTGATACTTATATGTTGGGACTTGGCTTCACAAGAATAAAAGAGGATCATTGTGTGTATTTTAAATTAATTGGTGATCATTTGATTTATTTGGTCCTATATGTGGATGACATGTTGTTGATAGGAAACAACAAGGAGATTATCCAGGATGTTAAAACTCAGTTTTCCTCTAAATTTGACATGAAGGATCTCGGTTTTTCAAATTTCAATTTGGTGATGGAAATTAAAAGAGATCAGAAAAAGAGGAAACTCTAGTTAAATCCGAGAAAATATGTCGAGACAATATTGCAAAGGTTTAATATGCAAGAATATAAACTAGTCAAGGTCCATATTCATATTGGTGTAAAGTTATCCGCAGATCAGTTTCCCAAGACACAGGAAGAGGAGGAGGACATGTCCTGTGTTCCATATGCAAGTGCAGTTGGAAGTTTGATGTATGCAATGGTCTGTACTAGACCAAACATTGGATATCTAGTGGGAATCTTGAGCATGTATATTTCAAAACCAGGGAAGGAGCATTGGATAGTAGTAAAAAGGGTTTTAAGGTATTTGTGTGGCACTGCTAGCTATGGATTGTGTTACCAAGGAATACCAGGATTGGATAGAATTTTGGACATACATGGCTTTGTGGATGCAGACTAGGCTGGAGATCTGGATCGTAGGATATCTACAAGCGGGTATGTGTTTAACCTGTTTGGAGGAGAAATCAGTTGGATGAGAAAAAGACAGGTTCTAGTGGCACTTTCAAATACATAAGTTGAATACATGGAAACCATTCATGTAAGTAAGGAAGCAGTATGGTTACAAAGAATGTGTTCAAGTATTGGGTTGGTACAACAAGTTGTAAGGATAAATTGTGATAGTTAGAGTGCAATTTTTCTGGTGAATAACCTAACTTATCATTCAAAGACAAAACATATTAATATTCAATATCACTTTGTGAGAGACATGGTTGAAGAAAAAAAAGTGTTGTTGATGAAGGTGGACACTTTGAAGAATGTTGCAGATTCATTGACAAAATACGTGAGCAATGAGAAGTTCTGTTGTTGTAGAGGATCTATGGGAATTGTTTCCCTGGATTGTTGACTATGTAACCCTATAAACCCCCTATATGCAAATAAAACAACAAGTGGAAGAATGTTGGGTATGTGTTATATTCTTTGCATGACTATATTTTTTCCTTGGGAAATGTGTCACATTTTTGCCTCGTTTTTCATGTCACCTCGATTTTCATGTCCATTGTTGGGTAGTTTTTCAAAACATGTTTGTTTTCGATGGTTTTCTATTTCCAATCAAGGAATTAGGGTTTTTGACTAATCTAGGTCATTGGGCTAGGGTTTTGGATGTCGATGGCTCCTATATGTATATTTTATTGTAAATAATGTAACACATTGAATGAATACATAATATGTTGGTTTTCCTGATTTAGGTTTCCAGGGGAAAAATATTTGTGTAATTTGTGTATTTTCCATTGTATCTTTTCTATTCTTTTACTAAAAATATGTTTTCAATAAATAATTGTACAAGGTTAAAATCTACAAGAACACCTTTTACAAAGGCACCCATAAATGAGACAATATGAGCCCTTGTATGTCAAGAAAATCCATGCCCAAAAGTATCACCCCTGTCCACCTCATACTTTCCACATGACTTAGAGAGGGTCCACTTGGGAAACACTCCTTGAATTGGGGAATGATTCACTCAATAGGTCACCATGGAAACCCTCACATACCTAAGTTTGGCAAGTTGCATAAGCTCTTTAAGCATTTGTTTATTTTGAGAGGGGGGATTTTATGCACATGTTTGGTTGGATGTTTTATTATATATGACTTACTTGACATGATGCTTGTAACTTGTGAGCCATTGGAGGGAGAATTTTCTTGTCTTTGCAGGGCCTTGACAGGTGGAAGTCATTTTGTGAAGGCATAAGGTCACTTGGACCTTCACTCGAGGAATGAGTCCCACAAGTTGAATGATGCATCCTTTCTTATTGGACACTTGGATGAGGTATGTTTCCTTTGGAATCACTTGAGGATCCATTGCAGGTGATTCACTAGCCTTCCTATCCCCAATGATTTTCCTTTGGAGGCCATGCATTGCACTTTAGGGGTATGACATCACACTTGGAAGGTTAGGGTTTTGGTGGTGGTGATTATTTGATTATGACTTGGAATTTTGTATGGAGGAAGACCCTTGTACCATGAATATTAGGCCTTAGGAGGCCCAACAACTTCCTCAAATATCTCAACGTATTTCTTTATGCCAAAATGTCACCCTTAAGGGGCATGGCATCATCTTCTAGGGATTTATTCTTTTGTAAAATTAAATTTTAATTTATAAAGGGGAAATTAGGAGGTCAACCTCCCTAATTTCTGGTTTACTTTCAGATAAGTGGAAAAATTGGTTTTCTTCAGACTTGTATTAATAAATGCCATGATATTTTCATTTTGACATAACTCACTCTCTCTTGAGTGAGAGAATTGGCTGAAATTCTGAAACAACCCATAACTAGTCTTTAAGAGTAAGGACAAAATTTTCTTTACTAAAAACAAAAGTAACTTACACACAATTACATCAGTTCCAAATCGTAATTTTCTAATTCTGTTTGTATAATACGAGAACAATTTATAGAGCATTCACCAAATCACTTGGTATGTAGCATTAAACCTAGAGAATCTATCCATAGAAACAAGAGCGTTAAGTGATACTATTTTATTTACCTCAAGAAGTTGCACTACTTGTACAATAAAAATTTATGTCAAGCGCGGAAGTAATTCTAGATTCCTTATGATCATTCGTGTGATCATAAACATAATATAATTACCAAAATCATTTAATTAGTTCAATACAATGATCACTATCTTCAAGTAATTATTATTTAATTTATTTATTAATACTCAACTTACATAAACAACACTATCACAATCCTTGCCATTAATATAATCTATTACTATAACCACCCTCTTAAAATGATTTCTTATCAAACCTTTTATACAATTATTCAATCCATCATATATAAAAACTTCACTATAATCATTACTCATTAATAAAACTCATTTCATAATACTAACATCAATTGTTTACTAATTGTAAGTTATTAATATAAATTGATTAAACAAACATTTAAATATGAATCTTTCATTTATTCATCGGTCATTAATATAATTTCATTTCTTATAATCTTTAATATTACCTATTATTTCTCAAATATGAGTAATTACATTTATACATAATAATTAATAAGTAAATTTAGATATGATGATCTCATTTTATATATATATATATATATATATATATATATATATTGGATAGTCTGCAATATAAGACAGATGTAAGGATCAAGTATGAGTTAGTAAAAATACTAATGTATGAACTGTAGATACCTCGCTACTTCTTTAAATACAATTGTATGAAAGGTAACAAACAGTCTTCAAAAAGACTATCTTAAATACTGCCCCATGTTAATTCATCTACGATGAAGACTATACATGTCATCTACAGAAGATTTAGTTATTTGTCTTTCCAAATTAAATTCAACATCATGGTGAGATCTAACTACAAATAAATTAAGTATAACTATAGATTAGTTTGGTTAAGATCGATAGGTGCCAATTTAATATTTTTAATTTAATATACAGGTTGCACTCATAATTTATATAGCTAGTAAGTAATATATTCAATTACACGATATTATGTTAACCAACAATTTCAGGGTCAATGAAATAATAAAACAATCAATTGAATCAACATTTGTAATGCATTTAAATGATAAGTTTGGATCTTAGTTCTTTTGACGCCTCTTGGTGCTTAGTATATTTAAGGCTACATTAGAACCATGCTAGAGTTAGGTAGTTGACCCAAAAATCTATAAAGTAATAATTCACTAAAAAGACGACCACCCATGAATTATATTTTGTTCAGCCAAATAAAAGTAAAAATTTATTAAAATATTAATGATTATTAATATGTTAAATTGTGATTTTTAGTTTGCTTTTGGATCTGTCTAGAAGCAACTAAACAAAAAGTCAATACATAATAAAACTAACAATAGAATCATACTACTAGTCTCTAGAAAAACAAAACACACATAAGAATTACAAGAATTATAGACTAACTACAATCTATGAGTTAGGATCCACCTAGGTGGCGATGATTGTTCATCTCAACCAAAGCCGTTGGAAGGCGCATTAGAAGATTTCATTTTCTTCTTGAAAGACAAGTAAAACACAGAAGTGAGATTAAATTTATTGTCCATCACAGATTTATTTTAAAGGAGAATTTGAATAAGGAAAGGTAAGTTCATTACTAACATTAATATAGTGATAGGTATTCCAAGGAATAGAATAGCAGATAAGATTAAACTCGAGACTACCATTTTTTGCGAGAAGGTTTCGTCAGGAAAATTTGATCGCAGATCAACTATCTTGAACAAATAAATCATAACTTTAATAATCTACAAAATAGAATTTTCTCCATAATGATTGAGGAAACAAATGTAAGGGTGTGAAAAATGCAAGAGTTGTTTATGTTGCAAACTCAAGAGTTGATTGACTTTTCTATCTAACATATCCGGTAGTACAATGCTCGTAATTCCTTTCTAATAAAAATTTCCAACATTTTGTAATGGAAACACAATAATCGGTTTCCTTTGTTATGTGTGTGTGTGTGTGTGTGTGTTATTACAAATGACATCCAATAAGAGCTATGATTCACAGACGAGAATCAAATTAATCTCAATCCATCAACTATGTATCGATGCAACATTTTGATTTACAAAATCTCAATAATAATTAACCTCTATTTTATAACTTCAGATTATGCACAAATTAGAAACACAAGGTTCATCAACTGCGAAATAAGGAATTTATAAGTGCAAGTGTTATATCAATTCTATGCCTCATATACAAAGTTTTCACCATTCGATTAAGCAATAAATCATTCATTCATACATATAAATAACTATAAATAATAAAATACCGTGACCAATACAATTTTTGACAATTGAGGATGATTTTCTCCTTCAAGATTGCACACGAACTCCTTGGTTCCACCCTCTAATCCAAGACTTCATCGTAACCTCCCAGCCAATGCTATGGGTACTCTTCTTCCCCCTTAGCCCCTTGAAATGCAAAGGGGTCACACAAAAAAACTCAAATCAACTAGATCAAGCTTTCCCTCACAAGGAGAGGCTTCCACCTCTTGTACAAGCTTGAAGCCCAACTCACACAAGTAAAACACAGTCCACAATATTTTGGCAGCATAACCTTACCAAGAATAAGAGAGATCCATTTTCCTTCTACACCATTTGTTTTATAGAAATTTCCTCACTGACACATGTCTTCATGCACAAATAATTAACTTTTTAGATTAAATTAATTATGATTATTCACCCACACACTTGTCACACTATCCCCAAGTTGCACAAGTAATTATCATTTTTATTTTATTTTAAAAGCCAATTTCCCTCACATTCCCCAATGCGTTCCTATTTTCGCTCTTAGTTGTCCCTTTGTTCCCCAGATTCTCATTTAATAAGTGTCTCCTAACCATATCCTAGTTAGAGTTGGAATATGAGTCTTCTTCTAGTTAGACTAGTGGTAGCTTGACTCTAGATACTATTATATGTGAACACCTATTCTCTCATATTTTATTTCTTTCTATTTTAAAAATCCATTTTTATTATTTTTATGCACACATGTGCAATTTATCCAATCTTTAGATTTTATTCCCCTTTTTCCTAGAGTTTGATTATTCTCCAATCTTTTAACTTATGTCATAATTCATTTAGTCCCTTAATTAAATTTAGACTTAGACTTAGTTTTAGACTTAGACTTACACTTTTATTGGGCTTTATAATTAATAAATTCATTGTTTAATTAATTATCTTAATCCAAGAAGGTCTAATCATTTAAATTTTTTCTAGGCCACCTAGATTTATTGACTCAAGTTTTTAATTACACGACATGCCCTTCAAGACATACCTTCGTGCTCCAAGGGTGCCACTCACCTTGACTGGTTTTGGAATTTTGTCCAACCCTTGGAGTCAACACTCCACTCAGTCGACCTTGTGAGAGACTAAGGGATTCTAAGGAATATGGGCTCTGCATTGTTGTGTGCCCCTTAGAAATATTTGTGAGCGACTGTCTCAGTCTGCCATCACGACATCTTGTACCTCTCAAACTATGTAATCGTTAACCTATAGTTCATACCATCGCGGGAGTGCTAGTAGGATTTGACAGGGACTCTTCCACACCTCTCCCTCAATGTATGGTTTATGTGCATGGCCCCTCTACTCCTTATGTGAGTCGAATTAGTAAGCATCATCAAGCCTGCATCCAATGATAAAGCCCGTGTCAATAATCCATATACATAAATCATATTGTAATCAATCATATGTCACAAGTGCGTAAATGAAATACTCAATCAAAATACAATTCACTCCCTGACTCAATCCAAAGTCGAAGGAAGTCCCTTGATGCCATCAACATCCATAACATGTCATGCGTCTTGCACACTCAGTAAAACTCATTAATAACATTTGCCAATATATATACATCAAATAATAATAAGTCACAACACATCATCATCATCATGTATAATCCATAATTGAAACGAAATTACAATGTACCATAACCGGATCACTTGCATGCAAGTGTCCTCAAAGAATAAGTCAATAAAAGTGTGATTAGTGGAGCAGGATGTTACATACACCCCCTCTTGTTTTAAAATTCATCCCAAAGTTTGTACAATATATAAATGCAAGTAAACAAATGTATCTGACATAGATCTATATGTCTAATCTATCAAACAAGTAAGGAAATTGTTGAAGCATCTCATATGCGTCCTCCCAGGTAGTCGAGTGTGGACTATAGTTGTCCCACTAGAACTTGACTTGATTGACTATTTGACGTCATAGTTGTCGAATATGATGGTCCATAATGCGGATTGGATCCACCATGAGAGCACCTTCATCTGATACCTGCAAATAACTCATGTCAATAACATGTAAAGGATCACTAATATAATGTTTCAAAACAAATACATGAAATATATCGTGCATACGCCTCAAAGAATCAAGAAAGGCTAGTCGATAAGCCACAAGTCCTTTATTTTCCACAACTTTGAAAGGTCCCACAAACCTGGGAGAGAGTTTATCACCCTTTCCAAACTTGGTCAAACTATTGTGTAATTTTACCCACAAGAAAACTCTATCACCAACTTCATAACTGTGGTTAACACGATGTACATCAACATAAATTTTATGTCGATCTTGCACTTATTTAATCCTCTGTATTATCAATTTCATTTGTTATTCCATTTCTTGAATTACTTTTGGTCCTACCAGGACCCTATCCTCAAGTCAATCCCATCTCAATAGTGTTCGACATGATCACTCGTAAAGAAACTCAAAAGGTACCATATTAATGGTACTCCGATAGTTGTTGTTGTATGGAAACTCTACTAATGGAAAAAAGTCTTCCCAATGTTTCTTTTGGTCCATTACATACATATGAAACATATCTTCTAAAATATGGTTCATTCTCTTTGTTTGTCCATCTGTCTCAAGGTGATATGTTTTACTGAAATTCAACTACGGTCTCAAGGCCTATTGGAAAATGGTCCAAAATATTCTTATAAACATTGATCCCCAATATGATCCTTTTTGGTACACCATGTAACCTCACAATCTCACTAAAAAATACTCTTGCTATGTCTGGCACCTGATACGTCGTATGCACTGGAATAAAGTGTGCACTCTTCGTTAGACTGTCAACTACCATAAAAATATAGTCGTTTCTCCTCGTCGTGAATGGAAATCCAACAATAAATTCCATTGAAATGACCTCCCATTTTGATTCAAGAATAGCATGTGGCTGTAATAATCTTGTCTGATGTATATGTTCAACCTTCACTTGCTGAAATTCGAGACATCTTGCCACATAACTAACTATGTCCTCTTTCATTCCTTTCCAAAAGAATAAAGGCTTACGGCCTGCCTTCATCTTTGTGACTCTCGGATGAGCCATGTACACTGCTCTATGAGCTTTGCTAAAGATCAAACTTCTTAATTCATTGTTAGGTGGTACGCAAATTCTTTCGTTAAATATCAACAATCCATCGTTGTCTAAAGAATAACCTTCAAACTTGGGTACCATCATGGTATTTCGTCCAATATTATCCTTAACTTATTTGCATCAGTCATTGTCTATCTGTAAAGTTATAATGTTTTCTCGAAGATTCGTCTTAAGAGGTATTACCAAGAATATGCGTGGTATCTGACTCAATGCATCTTCCACTCTGTTCATCGTCCCCTTAATGTCAGTAATCTCAAATTCGTATTCGCTAAGTAATTCTGACCAATGCCTTTGTCGTGCATTCAAGTCACTCCATGTAAATATATGCTGCAATCCACAGTGATCTATCTTTAATTCGAATTTTTGTCCAATCAGATAATGTCTCCATACTCTCAAGGCATATAAAAATTCCAATAACTCCAAGTTGTGTGTTGCATAGTTCTCCTCATGCTTTCTCATTTTCCTTGAAATGTAAGTGATCACTTGACTGTCTTGCATCAAAACTCCGCCTAAACCTTCCTTGGATGCATTTGTGCATACAAAGAATTATGTCCATGTCGGGGAACTTTAGTATCAACATTGTCGTCAACAACACTTTGAGATTTTGAAATTCTTCTGCACATTTCTTAGTCCATACGAACTTCTTGTTCTTCTTCTGCAATTTCATGATTGGATTTCCTATCTTTGAAAAATATTCGACGAACTGTCGGTAATATCCTGCTAACCCCATAAATCTATGTACTTCTTGTACATTTTTCGGCGCTGGAAATTCCTTAATGGATTATACTTTCACTGGATCCACAACGATACCTTCACTAGATATGATATGTCCCAAGTCATGAATCTTCGATTGGTAAAAAGAACATTTCGATAACTTCCCGTTCAATTTATTTTCTCTTAGACACTGTATAAACAAACTCATGTTTTTGTCATGCTCTTATTCTGTCCGAGAATAAATCAATATGTCATCGATATATACTTGAACAAACCTATCCAAGTATTCATGGAACACCCCATTCATCAAACTCATGAATACTCTCGGGGTGTTCGTTAATATGAACGGTAAAACTATAAACTCATAGTGTCTGAACCTCATCTTAAATGTAGTCTTAGGGATATCTTCTTCTTTAATCCATAATTGGTGATATCTCGATCTCAAGTCAATCTTAGAAAACACCATTTCTCCTTTAATCTGATAAAAAAAATCATCTATTCTTGGCAACGGATATTGGTTCTTGATCGTCGCTTTGTTCAATTGATGATTTTAAATATAAATTCTCCACGATCCATCCTTCTTTCTCATGAAAAATAACTGGTGCACCCCAAGGAGACACACTTGGACGTATAAGACCCAAGTCCAACAATTGTTTCAATTACATTTTCAACTCCTGTAATTCAGGCATTGACATTCGATATGGCATTCTCTCTATCGGTTTAGTTCCAGGCTTCAAGTCTATTGTAAACTCCAACTCTCTTTCGGGTGGTAAACCTGGTAACTCTTTTGGAAACATGTATGAAAAATATTGCACTACAAGAAGGTTTTCTAATCCTTCTACCTCACCTTTTCATTTAGCACTAATATTGCATAAATCTTACACCCCTTGCGCAAACTCTTCTATAGTTATAGGGAAGAAATAAATCTCAAGGACACCCCTTGGTTCCTTCCTACAATCACTCTACTCTGTCCCAAATCAGCTGTCAAACTTAACCATTTCTTCTTAGAGTTAAGTATCACATCATGCGATTCCAACCAATCCATACCAATCACTGTGTCATAAGATCCTAATATCGTGACATATAGGTTGGCCTTCGTTACAAAATCTCCCCATTTAATGCTACAGTCCGTAATCTTTCCTCCAACCTTTTGTTTTGTACCTGATGCCATTTCTACGTATCTGAACTCGTCTTGCTCGAATACCTTTACCTTAATTCTCTTTAGCATTGCACTATAGATAAATCCCTTTGTATCACCTGGATCTATCAATATACTAAATTTTTGGTCGGTGATTGTACTTGATGTCTCGAGCACAATGGACTGGTGCTCGGCCTAGTGGTTTTTAATCGTTGAATGTATCCTGTGGGCCTTGATCAAATATCCAACTGTAGTGGTTCCTAATGATCTGGCTGCTCTAGTCTTCTCAATCAGACAGTCTCACTGGTAATGTGGCTCTCCACATGTCCAACATCCAATCTTCGGTCCAATGCTCCTAGTTCCCAAAGTTGAAGGCATTGGCCTAATAGTCTATGATCCTGGTGTGTTCTATTGAATAGGCCTAAATTTTTGTTGCTATTGTGGACGACGTTGGTGCTGCTACTGTGGTCCTCTGTAAGGAGTCTTCTGCTGAGGGGTCGATCATCGTGGTGTCATGAACATAGGTCCTCTAGGCGTATATTGATGCCCTGAAGTCTATCTGGATGGTGTCTGATGTTGTTTCACTCCTGATGATGTTTGTCCAATCAGTCTAGAAGGAGTCTTTCCCTTACCCTCGTTGTTCATCTCTTCCTCATCTACAAGGGCCTTTTGAACTATATGGTGTAACGTCTGAGGCATTAGGATCCTCAACTTCGCACAAATTTTGAAGTTAAGGCCAAACAAAAACTTTTTGACCTTGAACATATCTATGTTCAAATGTGGAGCATACCTAAGTAGATCCATAAATTTTCCCTCATACACTGGTACCATATGACCACCTTGTTGTAAAGAGTTGAATTCATTAAGATGGCACTCAATGAATTCCTCGGACAAGTACCTCTCCTAGAACCATTCCTTGAACAACTCCCATGACACGTCTTCGACGCCCATGTTTAGTTGAGGTAGGAGCGTATTCCACCATAGAAGAGCACTCCCCTTCATATGAAATACCACCATGTGGAATTTCATGTTGGAGGTGTAATCATGAAGTGTGAAGCACATTGCCATATTCTCCAACCATGCCTCGGCGACTGAGTCATCCGTGGCACCCATGAACTCATGAAACTGTGGTCCTCTGTTGAGGGGTCATTCGTCATGGTGTCATGAACATAGGTCCTCTAGGCATATCTTGATGCCCTAAAGTCTGTCTGGATGGTGTCTGATGTTGTTTCACTCCTGATGATGTATGTCCATTTGGTCTAGAAGGAGTCTTTCCTTGACCCTCGTTGTTCAACTCTTCCTCATCTATGAGGGCCTTCTGAACTATATCGTGTAACGTCCGAGGCATTAGGATCCTCAACTTTGCACAAATGTTGAAGTTAAGGAAAAACACAAACTTTTTGACCTTGAATGCCTCTGTGTTCAAATGTGGAGCATACCTAAGTAGATCCATAAATCCGGCCTCATACACTGGTACCATATGACCACCTTGTTGTAAGGAGTTGAATTCATTAAGATTGCACTCAATGAATTCCTCGGACAAGTACCTCTCCTAGAACCATTCCTTGAAAAAATCCCATGACATGTCTTCGATGTTCATGTTTAGTTGAGGTAGGAGCATATTACACCATAGAAGAGCACTCCCCTNTGTTGGAGGTGTAATCACGAAGTGTGAAGCACATTGCCATATTCTCCAACCATGCCTCGACAGCTGAGTCATTGATGGCACCCATGAACTCATGAAACTTTGCCTTCTTGAGTTCTCTGTGTATACTACTACTACCAACTGGAGTGCATTGTGAACCCTCATTGGGTACATATGCTTTTCCCTCATCTTGATCTAGATGGTTAATCAATTCCTCTGACATCCTCTAGAAGGATCTCATCATACCTACCACATCTCCCACATAAACCTGCTCCTTCTCAGTAATATTCTCATATCCCTATGAGTTAGGCCCTTCTAACATGGATACTCTCAAAGGTGTCACACCTCTTCCTCCAACACCACGTTATCTACTTCCCCTGCGTCCTCTAACCATGATTACCTGCACGTACAATTTCAAAATTTAATTAGAAATATAATTTTAATAATTTATTTAACACAATGGAAGATGTAACAACCCAATGTCATAGGGTTTAACCCTCTCTGATACCATATGAAACAACCCATAACTAGTCTTTATGATTAAGGAAAAAAATTAGTTACTAAAAACAAAAGAAACTTACACACAATTACACCATTTCCAAATCGTAATTTTCTAATTCTATTTGTATAATACTAGAACAATTTATAGAGCATTCACCGAACCACTTGGTATGTATAATTAAACCTAGAGAATCTATCCATAGAAACAAAAGCATTCAGTGAGACCATTTTATTTAACTCAAGGAGTTGCACTACTTGTACAATAAAAAGTTATGTCAAGCGCATAAGTAATATAGATTCCTTATGATCATTTGTGCAATCATAAATATAATATCATTAGCATAATCATTTAATTAGTTCAATACAACGATCACTATCTTCAAGTGATTATTATTTAATTTATTTATTAACACTCAACTTAGATAAGAAACACTATCATAATCCTTGCCATTAATATATTTTATTACTATAACCACTCTCTTAAAGTGATTTCTAATCAAACCTTTTATACAATTATTTAATCCATCATATATAAAAACTTCACTATAATCATTACTCATTAATATAACTCATTTCATAATACTGACATCAATTGTTTACTAATTGTAAGCTATTAATATAAATTGATTAAACAAACGTTTACATATGAATCTTTCATTTATTCATCAATCGTTAATATAGTTTCATTTCTTATAATCTTTAATATTACCTCTTATTTTTCAAATACGAGTAATTACATTTATACATAATTAAATTAATAAGTAAATATAGATATGATTATCTCATTATATATATATATATATTTCTGGTAAAAATACAATTGTTGAGAAAGCCGTCAATTAAGAGACAGATAAAATCCAGCCTAAAAAAATGCACTCTCACTTGACACCCGGTTTCTATTTTCAAATTGTTAGCCACAAAAAACCAAAATCCTAAATCCATTTGGAACATTGGTGGAACCAAAACATTGGTTTATCTAAAATTTTGCTTCTATTCAAAAGATAAATTGGACTGAGGATAATTAATAGTCTGTCCATCCACACCTAAAATTAGGCTCTCGAACATATACCAACTTAACCAAGGAACAACCACATAAATACCCAAAGCTTCCTATCAACCAACTCGCTCTCCCACCGGGTCCCTTCTAAAAGGCTCTGGATCAGCCGAGGCAAGTGCCTCAAGGATCACGATAACTTCAAAATAAGACTCATGTTGTGCGAATCACATCTCCCTTGGCATAAAGAGTCGTCCCTTTTCCAATCGAATTAATCCTATCCTTGTTCAAGTGTTAGGCCATGGTTCCAGTGGAAGTATGCCAAGTCTAAAAATTAATGGTGTGTGATTAGTGTGGCATAATATTGTATAGTGTGCAATATAAGAAAACTGTAAGGATCAAGTATCAGTTAGTAAAAATACTACTATATGAACCATAGATACCTCACTACTTCTTCAAGAAAGAGTGATATCCTATTAAGGCAAGGGAAGATCTGACAAGTTCCTATCGTTAAACTTCAAGCACAAGGAAGATTCAATCAATGTATCCATCTGAATGTTATTCGACTCTACGATTGTGTGGCAGGTAACACAAAATCTTCAAAAACACTATCTTAAGTATCGTCATGTGTTAAGTCATCTACGATGAAGACTATACATGTCATCTATGAAAATTTTAGTTATTTGTCTTTCCACAGCCAATTCAACATCGTGGTGAGATCTAACTATAAATAAATTAAGTATAACTGTAGATTACTTTGGTTAAGAGCGATAGGTTCAAATTTAATATTTTTAATTTATTATAGGTCTATATCCGCATTTAAATCAAAATTTACATAGCTAGTAAGTAATATGTTCAATTAAATGATATTTTGTTCACCAACAATTTGAGGGTCAATGAAATAATAAAACAATCAATTGAATCAATGTTTGTAATGCATTTAAATGATAAGTTTGGATCTCGGTTCTTTTTACGCCTCTTGGTTCTTGGTAGATTTAAGGCTACATTAAAACCATGCTAGAGTTAGGCAGTTGACCCAAAAATATATAAGGTAATACTTCTCTAAAGAGACGACCACCCGTGAGTTATATTTTGTTCACCCAAATATAAGTAAAAATTGATTAAAATATGAATGATTATTAATATGTTAAATTGTGATTTTTAGTTTGTTTTTGGATCTGTCTGGAAGCAACGAAACAAAAATTCAATACATAATAAAAATAACAATAGAATCATACTACTAGTATCTAGAAAAACAAAACACATAGAAGAAAGGCAAGAATTATAGACTAATTACAATCTATGAGTTAGGATCCACTTTGGATGGGATGATTGTTCATCTCAACCAAAGTCGTTGGAAGACACATTAGAATATTTCATTTTCTTCTTGAAAGACAAGTAAAACACAGAAGTGAGATTAAATTTATTGTCATCACAACTATTTTAAAGGAGAATTTGAATAAGGAAAGGTAAGTTCATTAATAACACTAATATAGTGATAGGTATTTCAAGGAATAAAATATAAGATAAGATTAAACTCGAGCCTAGCATTTTCTGTGAGAAGGTTCCGTCAGGAAAATTCGATAACAGAGCAATTATCTTGAACAAATAAATCATAAATTTAATCATCTACAGAGAAGCATTTTCTCCATAATGATTGAGGAAACAAATGTAATGGTGTGAAAAATGGAAGAGTTATTTATGTCACAAACTCAAGAGTCGATTGACTTCTTCTGTCTAACATATCTGGTAGTACAAAGCTCGTAATTCCTTTCTAATAAAAATTTCCAATATTTTGTAATGGAAACACAGTAGTCGGTTCCTTCGTTATATATATATATATATATATATATATATATATATATATATATTATTACAAACAAAATCCAATCAGATATATTATTCATAGACTAGAATCAAATTAATCTCAATCCATCAACTATGT
>JASDQU010028421.1:15669-29196 GCA_032191745.1 Picea mariana
TGTGACCAATACAATTTTTGACAACTGAGGATGATTTTCTCCTTCAATCTTGCGTGTGAACTCGTTGCTTCCACCCGTGTTGGCAACAATTATGTGATTATTATTTTTATAAGTTGCCTACACAGGGTCCATGAAATTTTATTACTCTTTATGAGCGTTTCTCTAAACGACAGTTGTAAATCGTCACATTTTACCTATCATATATTCATGCTTCATTTTCATGACTGAAAGCATGAAAACACGCAACTATCATTACTATTCTATTTTATGAATTTCATTGAAAGCATATGGTTTATTACAGAATTGTGATTTCTTGCTATGAGCATGTTGCTCTCCTTGTTTGTGACCCTTTTGATTCTAAGCATGCCTAAGATATTTATGGTTGTATGAACGAAAGACCCCCACCATTTGATATTCGATTTTTTTGTATGGATTTTGGTTTGATTTTTGATCATATTTCTTTCATGAAACTTTTGACTATTCAATTTTTGTAAACTTACCTAACTTTGCAATCAAACTATGATGTGTGCACTATGTTTTCAAGGTACTTTGGTCCTAGCATGTACTCAGTACCAAGGTGGCATACAATGTATAGGTTTCCATTACTCCTTAGCATGGTCTCGGGTTTCACAAAACTCTTCACACGCATTTTGATTAAACACCTTGCCCATCGTTTGAATCATCACATCATGTATTGATAAATCTCAGGTCTATGCCTCTGTTTCATTTTTGCAAACCCTACCTGTGTGTTTTGTGTTAATTACCCCTCCATTCAGTATGGATCCAGTGGTAAGGGTCGAACCGAATGGAATCCAAACCCTTGTCTCATATGATAATGCTAGGGAGGATTTGGAAAGGAATGGTTGGCATATTTTCATCGAAAAGTTTCAGGGTTTTAATCTTCAGGTCGCCCAAGAGTTTTCCTTAACCTTTGATGGTTGTAGGGAAAACATCGGTGATGTGCAATTGGAAGTAACCGAAGATTTCCTAAGTCAAGCCACGGGATTGCCAGTGGTTGGTCAGAAATGGTTCAAAAATGTGAAAGTGGAGGAAGTCCCTTGGACTTTACTGTTTACCTCATGAAAAAAACCCAGCTATGATCGTGGTATGCCAATTTTGTTCTTGAAACCTAGGTGGCATGATTTACTTATTGTAGTGAATCAATTCATCACATGTGAGGGATGATTCAAACTTGTTTTTCTATATCATTTATGCCTGCTTATGAGTTTTATTGGTTTTTCGTTGAATATGCCTTATTACCTACTCATAAGTCTGTATAAAATCGGGAAAAGATTTAGGAAACATAGGTTAGATTCAAGTCTGTTTCATCATAGCCTCATTAAAATCATCCTCATGCATCAGTTAGAGTCACAAAATGACTATTGGAATTCATTCATTATGCGAAATTGTTTTGGTAACCCTGAGTTGGGAGAAGTAGATAAGCCAGTCATTGAGGAAACCCTTGTGAACCCAACAGCCTCTCTTCCACCTCTCCAGGCTTGTGATTTTACCCCTAATAGAGAAACCTCAAGCTACCCTAAGGTCATTCAATAGGATAGTCAATCAGTTACACATCCAAAGAATTGTATTAAAACTGTGAAGAAGCCTACAGGAAAAAAGTTAAAAGTTAGTGTGGATGTCAATTTCAAAAACAAAAGAGATGGTCAGTTAATTTATTGAAGTCTTCAAAATAAAACAAACCCCCTTGCAGACACGATCAACATGATTGAAGTGAGCGAGATCTCAGACTCAGAAATTGACAAATTCCTTGTTGAAGAAGACCCTGTGTCATTCAGGCTCTACCTCGACCAACCCTATAACTATGTTAATAATTTGCCTCCTTTTCTAAAGGACAACCCAGAGTTTCCTAGTATCTAGATCTATGATAAATCTACCATCCGCATGGAGGATTCTTCGACCTGTAATGTTGTTCATTCTAATGCAAACTCCTTACAGTCACAATGTGATGTGTGTCGATCGTGGTTCGACAGATACTATACCGATGTCCCACTGCTACAGTCACCAGTCAAGTCTTTAAGAGACCAAGTTGATATGTTGACAAACGAAAACAACAAAATTGAATCCATCATCCAAGGGAAGGAGAGGCGTTTGAAAACTATAGGTCATGTGATTTTCAAAAACATAGAGGCAGCTATAGCTATCGTTAATTCCAAAGTTTCTTGACATGATTTGGTTTTATGATTAGATGTATGATTTTGTTAGCATGATTATTGTCATTCTTAAGTTAGGATATTTGGTTTGATTGAATAAACTATTTTTATTATTAATATTAGGCTGTTTTGTTTATTCAATAAAATCAGATTGCATTTCCTATTATAACTAGCTACAGAATCTCAAGATTCTGTAGCCAGTTAAGAAAATTTGAATTGTTTGATTTGATGACAGAAAACATATCTGAGATCTTCTTATTTTCTTTTGTTTTCAGGGTAATTAAGGATCCCATGATTTCAAAGATGATATGAGACACTTTTTGAGATCTCCCAGCCATATCAATTTTGTATTTTGAGTAAACAGAATTAGACTGTTGGTAGTTTTTTGATATCTAGTGAAATCAGGGTGGTTGCATCCCCCTTTATTTTTTGAAACCAATTTGATCTTATCAACAGGAAACAGTTATGTTTCTTGAAACCTATATAAACATATCATTTTGTAAACATTGATCATCTCAGCCCGGAGCAAGAGTATGGGCGTTTTTATTGCAGACTTGAATGAAACAGAATGCACGTTACAACTTTAGCTTTTCTGTATGATGTTTTGATTCAAGCTATGTTTATGTTGATTTGATAATAGATGGTGATTGCTTTCGTCGTCATGATTTATTAACATTTGACATGATTCATTTTATATGCTACCCATATCTTATGTTTCAGATACAATATATACACAGTGATCACCTATCTAATTTAAATTAGGAAATTCATCTCTAATTTTTGTTGAATGTCTACATGCAAGTTCTTACAGGAAGATTTATCTCGTCGTAATTACTTTTAAATCATTACATCACTGTAACTATGTCCCTTTTATGTTCTATTATTAAAACTTAATCTCCAGTGCATTGTTTCACTTTTGTTTGGAACAACATTACGATCCATTGCAGGTTTACTTCCCAGATAAGGTGGCTAGATATTCCCTATTGAACAGACATTGGATGCATTAATAGGTTAGTCTGTTATTTTATTTCATTTGTTTGTTTATTTTAAAAGTTATATATATATGGTATGATTTCCATTACCTATAATTTTCCGTTCGATTAGACAATTTAATGTTTGTTTTCATGAGTGTATACATCTAAGAAAACAAACCAAAAAATTAGATAGTATTTTCACTTTCTTTATTATTGTTGCCAAAGTAACCAATTTACATTTGAATTTTTTACGAGTTTAGATTAAAACTCATGTTTTGTACAGATTGTATATAAAGTTATTGAACATATTTCTGTTAAATAAATTGTACATATATATATTTAAATGTACTTATAGATTTTAGTAATTGTTATTTATTAGATTATTTTTTTTCCTTTAGTTTTTTTTTTCTTTCTTTAGGACTTAGATCGGCCAACGGAGATGCAAAACCCATTGGAGTGAATTAATCCAAATGGCTTGGGTTAATTAGACAACCCCAGACCAGATTCACTCCTCCAGTTGATGAGTGGTCAATTTCTCCCATCAACAAATGGTGCTAGAAGGAGGCCCTGAAAACTATTAATGGCACGAGGATGTCGCAAGACTCCTCCCCCACCTACCCACTCACCTATAGTAACTAGAAGTCATTCAAATGACAACATTGTCCCTTAAACAACAACCACATCAAACGACGATCCACAGATCACCGTTGAACCAGTAACTCCAAATCCCCCAGGTGGCGACATACAAGAAATTGTTCGTCAATCCCTCATAAGAACGCACAGTGCCTTAGCTCGTATCAAACAACCAGGTTGACCTTTGAACCAACCATTAGACTTCTCTGATATCAGAGAGCAACTTGAAGGTACTGATCTTACCTTAAACCCTACGGATCCAAATCATATTCTCACTCCTGCAACAAGAGGATCTGGTATTCCACCATCACCGCCCCCTTCATCTCCTTCTTTTTCTGGAGAAGAATCATCAGACGAAGGCAATTCTTCATCTCGGCCTTCGACACCCCCCAAACCTATGGAAAATCCAAACAATCCCGCCAGAAATTGGCTCGACCAAGATGCAGTGGCCATACCTGGTCCCTAGCATCCTTTGCCTAAACATCCAGAGAAATGGCTCCCTAAATTTGACCCAGTCTCCAAGAAGATCACTGAAGATCACATCAAAAAGTTTATGGTAGCCATTAGGCTCCGTAGTGTTGAGCACAAAGACGTAGTGTGTATATTGTTTCCCTACACCTTTGAAGGCAATGCCTCTACCTGGTACTTTGCCCAACAACCCCACACCATTGTGTCATGGGATAAATTTGAATCTTGTTTCCTTGAGAAGTTTGGAGAGGACAAGTCTCCTGAAGTTCTAGTCATGGAGATTTCTAGTTTAAAAATGAACCCCAAAGAAAAGATAAAAGACTTTAATCAAAGGTTCCTGACACTAAAGAATTGAATCGCCATGGATTTGATGCCTGTCGAAAATCTTATTGTCACATATTACATGAAAGCCTTACATCAAAACATAGCCATTTGGGTAAATATATCCAAGAAAGCCACATTGTTAGAATCCTTCGAAGAAGTGAGTCAAATCGAGAAAGATATTCTCAGCTTAAGAGACAATACCTGTAACGAGATAGAGACTAGTTCATCCTCCAAGAAGAAAACCGAAATCCTTCCTAGACCTCCCCAAAACAAAGCTCAACCAAAGAGTTCAGATCTAGAAAAATTACATAAAGTTGTTCAGAAGTTATCTGATCAAGTTATAGATTTGAAAAGGTCAGCTGAAGAAGCTTCTTCGAGCAAAGGGCCTTACAAAACGCCTTTTAGGAAGCTGTTTCCCACAAACCGACCTAACTCAAATTCTAAAGGCCTAAATCTAGAAAGCTTACAATTTTCTATTCAAACAATCCTAGAAGAACATGATAACTTTATTCCTCCCGAGATTGCTGAAGAAGTAGCTGAATAAGAGATAGTAGAAGAAGATGAATCCTCTCCAAACATTTTCGGACATTTTTCAGATAGCATTTTTCAAGCTAATTTCAAAACAGTGTATCCTTACAATACCATGAGCAAGACAACAAATAAGTCTTCTTCTGAAATTGTAACTAATACACCTCCAAAAAAGTCTAAAACAATTGAGACTAAACTGAATTCAGCAGCCCCAAGTTTAGATTATGATTTTATTGAGGATCTAAAGAAAATTGGGGCTAACATTTCTGTTTACGAATTATTAAAATTCCCTTTTGTTTTGCAAAAGATGCTACAAAATATTGCGGAAAACAGCAAAAACAACAATCCGAACAACAACAAAGGTGTTGAAAATAACCCAAAACTCCTCAAAAGGCCTTCGCCAAAATGACATCCAAACCTCATGATAAAAGAGACCTTCCTATAAATAGTGTAACAAACGCAGATAAACTAGTTTTAGGGGCTGTGATTAAAAAACAACAAACTTCTACTGTTAATACTAGCAAAAATGTCCCTCCCTTTTTGTTGACTTTTGAAATTTTAAATAGGAATGTACATAACTGTATGGTAGATTCAGGTTCATCATCTAACATAATGCCTTGATCTGTCTGTAAAAAAATTAATGCCGAAGTTCAACTGTCCATCTTGAAAATTATCCAGCTTGATCGAACTAGTGTTAAAGTGATAGGCAAATTAAAAAATGTGCTTATCAGATTATCATCTAATCCTAAAGTCCATCAAGTTATTGATATCATTATTGTATATATCCCATAAGTATATGGTTTGTTTCTAAGTAGATATTGGTTAGAACAATTACATGGCTATTTTGCAACGGATTGGTCTTACTTGTGGCTGCCCGAGAATGGAAAGCCTAACAGAATCAAGGTAAATCATGAACGTTATCTTAAATTCACGGTAACTGATTTAAATGATCCCAATGAACCATTCACTCCTTTTGCCAATTTTCTTGAAATACAGGGGATGGACACTTTTTTCGACAATTTCATGGTCGAAACTTCTACCATCACTAACCTGGAACAACATTCTGAAATTATGACATGCACACAGTCAATAGCATCCTTTCGGTGGTCACATGCACCTGACGAAAATCAAATATGGTCTCTTTACTTTGATGGGTCAAAATCTAAGGAAGGAGCTGGTGCAGGGTGCGTGCTCATCAATCCAGCAGGTAACAAGACTTTGATTGCTTGTTGGTTAGAATTCGAATGTACAAACAACACCACTGAATATGAGGCACTCCTGCAAGGTCTCAGAAAATCACTAGCTTTGAACATTTGAAATTTGACTGTCTTTGGTGATTCATAAATTGTGGTTAGACAGGTTAAAAATTCTATCTACTATTTATCTCCGCACCTTAAAAGCTATCAGACTGAGGTATGAAATTTGATGAACAATTTTTCTGCTTTTAACATAAATTCTATTCCTAGATTAATTAATTCTGAGGCCAATTTGTTAGCTAACGTCGCCTCAAAACTTTTTCCTACAGAAGGCCTATCTCCAAATTCATTTTACGTTGAACTATTGTTCAGACCGTCCGTCCTGGACAACATCACAAATTGGAGAGTCTTCGATGGAATCAACATATCATAAGTTTTCTACATATGGAAGAAACTTTCCAAGGTGCAGTGATCGACAAAGGTACCCATGACGAAAATCTTCGCAACTTTACGGTAATACCAGATCCGATATCCCCAAAATCTACATCATACATGGTAAACTCTATCCTGAAATCTGTGGTTAGGTTAGAAAAATTTTATGATCTTCATAATAAGTTCAGAAAATCAATGAATTGTAAAACGAATAGTTCCTCCTTGACACATGAAAAAGTAAATTTGGGAACTAAAGACAACCCATAGTGCATCAATTTGGGGTTGGGGTGTTCTGAGCAAGAAAAGGTAGCATTTATTAAGTTGTTTAAGGAATTCAAAGGTGTTTTTGCCTAGACATATGACAACCTAAAAACCTTTGATCCTAACATCATACACCACATTATTCCCATGAAACCCTAGACCCAACCTTTTCAACAAAAGTTAATTAAGATGCACCCAAAACTTGAACCAACAGTCAAGAAGGAATTAAACAAACTCCTGAACGCTAAAATAATCTTCCCAGTAAGGCACACACAATGGGTCTCCAATCTTGTCCCTGTCAGAAACAAGAGTGGTGAAATCCGATTATGTGTCGATTTTCGAAATCATAACAAAGCGTCTGATAAAGACAGCTACCCTATCCCTCCCATGGAGAACATCCTTCAACAAGTATCTGGCTCTAAAATATTATCCTTACTGGATGGTTTTTTAGGGTATAACCAAGTCCTTATGTTTCCCAAAGACTAGCTCAAAACTACTTTCTATACCCCATGGGGCACCTACGCTTATAGAAAGATGCCATTTGGGCTCATAAACGCCGGTGTCACTTTTCAGAGAGTGATGGATATCGCTTTCCATGGCTTAATCAATCAATCTGTATTAGTTTACCTAGATGACATCACTGTCTTCTCAAAAAATAAAGGAAATCATCTAGCTCATTTAAGATCGGTTTTACAGCAATGTCGTAAGTACGACATTTCTTTAAATTCTAAAAAAATTGTCTTCGCAGTTGAACAAGGTAAGCTCCTTGGATTCATTGTATCAAATGAAGGGATGATTATCGATCCTGAAAGGACCCAAGTCATTTCGAAACTGCCCCCTCCCTCATCAAAAAATTTCGTGTAATCTTTCTTAGGATAGATAAACTTTGTTAGGAGATTCGTCCCCAGCTTTTCAGAAATGGTGAGACCATTCCAAAACTTAATAAAAAAGGATGTACAGTACCACTGGGCACCTTTAGAAAGTCAGGCTTTTGATTCAATAAAAAAAGCCATAATAGATGCTCCTTCTCTAATGAGCCCTAATTTTTCACAAGACTTCACACTCTACATGTTTGCCTCTGACCGATCTTACGTCGCTGTCCTAACTCAAAAGAACACTGAAAATAATGAAGTCCCAATTTCCTTTATGAATTTAGCCTTCAAGGGAGATTAACTTAATTATCCAGCAGTAGATCAGTAAGCTTATGTTTTTTTTAAAGCAGTAAAACACTTTTGATCCTATCTATTGAAATCTAGGACGGAAATCACTATCCCTTACACGGTTGTCAGAAATTTGTTAGTACAGAAAGAACTAGGCGAAAAAAGAGCAAACTAGGTCACATCCTTACAAGAATATGACATAGAAATCACCCCAGCACAAATTGTTAGAGGCCAAGGTTTATGCAATTTGGTCGTTGATTCAACTATAGGACAGCAAAATGAAACTGATATGTTAAATCTGGATCAACACCATCAAAATCAAATATGTTGTGCACAAAACCTTGTTAGTTCCTAGTACGACGACATCAAATTTTGTCTTATACACGGATCAACTCCCCGTCATCTTGATCCCAAAAAAAGGAGAGCACTAAGATTAAAATCTTCTTCTTTTCAGCTGATTAATGGTATTTTGTTTCACCAAAATTTTGATGGAATAATTATGCGCTGTCTTGAAAAAGATGAAGCAGAAAAAGTCTTATTGGAGTTACATGCAGGGGAAGCTGGTGAGAATTTCGGTGGAGACACCACCGCCCACAAAGTATTAAGAGCAGTTTATTACTGGCCTACCCTTTTCAAATATGCTCATGCCTTACGTCGCAAGTGTGTGATTTGTCAAAATGCATCTGGACGGATACAGAAACCAACATTCCCATTGCAACCAGTCTCGATAGACTCCCCTTTTCAGCAGTGGGGCCTGGATATTATAGGCCCAATCAATCCGGTATCTTCGCAGCAGCATAAATACATCATAATAGCCATAGATTATTTCACCAAGTGGTCCAAGGCTACCCCATTAAAAGCTGTAAATACCATCCAGGTGATATCCTTTCTGAATTCAAATATCATCACTCATTTCGATATTCCTAAATGCTTAGTATTTGACAATGCTTCCTATTTTTCGTCTCTTGAAATGAGTGATTTCACTCTAGAAAAAGGAATCAAATTAAAGTACTTTGCCAGCTATTACCCCCAAGGCAATGGTTTGGTGGAATCAACTAATAAAAATATGATCAAAATTATCAAGAGAACGGTCTCCGAAAACCATAAAAACTGGCATAACGCACTATTGAATGCAATCTGGGCTGACATAGTAACTCCTAAAACTGTTGTGGGTAATTCACCTTTCTTTCTCGTTTACGGTAGGGAAGCGATTCTTCCACCGCATGTCCTTCTCCCATCTCTGAAGTTATCGCAGAAGGTACAGGAAGAAGATTGTCCCCCCTTGGAGAGTCGAATTAACACTATGTTAAAATTAGAGGAAGTAAGGTCTCAAGAAAAACGAAAATTGGATCAACATCAACTCATTGTTAAAATCTGGTTTGATTCCAATTTTGCCTCTGACGGATATTTTGAGGTAGGTGATTTGGTCCTAAAGTGGGACAACCCTTATGAGGGAAAAGGAGAGCATACTAAGTTTCAGAACTTGTGGTTGGGATCATTTTTAATTGCTGAGAAACTGGGTCCCAATTCCTTTCACTTACAGAATTTAGAGGGACAACCAGACACCTTCCCGATGAATGGCCAAGCTCTAAAAAGGTACTTTACCTGATGACGCTCCCATACACCCTTTAAATATTTTATATTTTGTTTTATTTGTTGTTTGTTTTTCTTATTGGTATTTTCTTTGAAACACACATGCCTGCACCATGGGCTAGCTCAGACAAAGAAAACATAAAAACTTTCCCTCGAAAATGACTGTTGAAAGTTGTCAAAACATCAATTGTTTTATTTCTCTGAATTTGTAGCCTTGTTAAAGATGACTTTTGTTTGAAAAGCGTTTTCTTGGTTCCAATCTGCAATTGAAAGTATTAACAACCATCTATAAAAAATCCTCAACGATGTCTCCCTGTTCTTGAAAGTCAATTTTATTAATAAAATATTTCTAGATCTTGATGAAGGGCAGCTAAATTTTTTTTTTTTCAAGGTCTGTGACATATCAAGATGTGTTAAAAAAATAGAATTTTCAGCATCACCCCACTCTATTGAATATCTTTAAAAACTATAATATAAACTTTCATAGAGCTGTGGGAAGTGCTTGTAAACCCGCTGGGAAACTGAACAGGTCTGCTGATAGTGGGTAAATGCATGCATGATGGAAAGATAACTTCACCAGGGTACTGAACAGGCCCGCTGGCAGTGAACCAATGTCAAGTAAAAGAAAATTCTCAGATATGGATTCTATTTTGACCTTAAACGTCCTTCGTTCTGATCTAGAATTTCTTGACAGGATATAGATATAAGAGTGGGTTAATTGACATCCCTGTCGAGGCTATGGATGCCTACAGGCAGCAATGGCCCTGTCAACAGTATTGAAGATTTTAACTTAACATTGTGGCTCTCTTTTTCCAAGATTGTAACCAGTTTTCGTTTCTTTAAAAGTAATAGTTGTCTGAAATAGGACTGTGTTATGATTATTTGAGATGTCCAAATAGCTTTTTGGTTGTTTTTGATTCGAAGTTTTTTAGATTATTCTTACCTGAACTTGTTCGTGTGACAGAGATAACTTCCTCTCCCAATATGTCGCCATTGTTGGCAGCGATTATGTGATTATTATTTTTATAAGCTACATACAGAGGGTCTATGAAATTTTATTACTCTTTATGATCATTTCTCTAAACGACAGTTGTAAATCATCACATTTTACCAATCATCTATTCATGCTTCATTTTCATGACTGAAAGCATGAAAACTCGCAACTATCGTTACTATTCTGTTTTAAAATTTCATTGAAAGCATATGGTTAATTACAGAATTATGATTTCTTGCTATGGGCATGTTTCTCTCCTTGTTTGTGACCCTTTCGATTCTAAACATTCCTAAGAGATTTATGTTTGTATGAACGAAAGACCCCCACCATTTGATATTCGATTTTTTTGTATGGATTTTGGTTCGATTTTTTATCATATTTCTTTAATGAAACTTTTGACTATTCTATTTTTGTAAACTTACCTAACTTTGCAATCAAACTATGATGTGCGCACTATGTTTTCAAAGTACTTTGGTCCTAGCATGTACTCAGTACCAAGGTGCCATACAATGTACAGGTTTCAATTACTCCTTAGCATGGTCTCGGGTTTCACAAAACTCTTCACACGCATTTTGATTAAACACCTTGCCCATTGTTTGAATCATGACAACATGTATTGATAAAGCTTGGGGCTATGGCTTTGTTTCATTTTTGCAAACCCTACCTGTGTGTTGTGTGTTAATTACCCATCCATTCAGTATGGCTCCACTGGTAAGGGTTGAACCGAATGGCATCCAAATCCTGCTCTCATATGATAATGCTAGGGAGGATTTGGAAAGGAATGGTTGGAATATTTTCATTGAAAAGTTTCAGGGTTTTAATCTTTAGGTTGCCCAAGAGTTTTCCTTAACCTTTGATGGTTGTAGGGAAAAAATCGATGATGTGAAATTGAAAGTAACCGAATATTTCCTAAGTCAAGCCATGGGATTGCCAGCGGTTGGTCAGAAATGGTTCAAAAACACGAAAGTGGAGGAAGTCCCTTGGACTTTAATGTTTACCTCATGAAAAATAATCAGCTGTGATTGAGGTATTCCAATTTCATTCTTGAAACCTAGGTGGCATGATTTACTTGTTGTAGTAAAGAAATTCATCACATGTGAGGGACGATTCAGACTTGTTTTCCTATATCATTTACGCCTGCTTATGAGTTTTATTGGTTTTCCATTGAATATGCCTTATTACCTACTCAGAAGTCTGTATAAAATGGGGAAAAGATTTAGGAAACAGAGGTCATATTCAAATCTATTTCACCATGGCATCATTAAAATCATCCTCATGCATCAGTTAGAGTCACAAAATGACTATTGGGATTCGTTCATTATGCGAAATGATTTTGGTAACCCTGAGTTGGGAGAAGTAGATAAGCCAGTCATTGAGGAAACCCTTGTGAACCCAACGACCTCTCTTCCACCTCTCCAGGATTGTGATTTTTCCCCTAACAAAAAACCCTAGAGCTACCCTAAGGTCATTCAACAGGACAGTCGACCGGTTACACATCCAAAGGATTGTATTAAAACTATGAAGAAACCTACAGGAAAGAAGTTAAAAGGTAGTGTGGATGTCAATTTCAAAAACAAAAGAGTTGGTCGGTTAATTTCTCAAAGTCTTAGAAATAAAAAAAACCCTCGTGGAGACATGATCAACATGATTGAAGTGAGAGAGAGCTCAGACTCAGAAATTGACAAATTCCTTGCTGAAGAAGACCCTGTGTCATTCGAGCTATACCCTGACTGACCCTATAACTATGTTAATAATTTGCCTCCTTATCTAAAGGACAACCCAAAGTTTCCTGGTATCCAGCTTTGTGATAAATCTACCATCCACATGGAGGATTCTCCGACTTGTAATTTTGTTGGTTCTAATGCAAACTCTTTACAGTCACAATGTGATGTGCGCCGATCGTGGATCGACCGATACTATACCGATGTCCCACTGCTACAGTCACGAGTCAAGTATTTAAGAGACCAAGTTGATATGTTGACAAACGAAAAAAATAGACTTGAATCCATCATCCAAGGGAAGGAGAAGCGTTTGAAAACTATAGGTCATGTGATTTTCAAAAACGTAGAGGCAACTACAACTATCATTAATTCCAAAGTTTCTTGACATGATTTGGTTCTATGATTAGAGGTATGATTTTGTTAGCATGATTATTGTCATTCTTAAGTTAGGATATTTGGTTTGATTGAATAAACTATTTTTATTATTAATATTAGGCTATTTTGTTTATTCTATAAAATAAGATTGCATTTCCTATTATAACTAGCTACAGAATCGCAAGATTCTATAGCCAGTTAAGAAAATTCGAATTTCAGGGTAATTAAGGAGCCCATAATTTCAAAGATGATATGAGACACCTTTTGAGATCTGCCAGCCATATCAATTTTGTATTTTGAGTAAACAGAATTAGGCTGTTGGTAGTTTTTTGATATCTAGTGAAATCAAGCTGGTTGCATCCCCCTTTATTTTTTGAAACCAATTTGATCTTATCAACAGGAAACAATTATGTTTCCTAAAACATATATAAACATATCATTTTGTAAACATTGATCATCTCAGCCTAGGGCAAGAGTATGGGCGTTTTTATTGCAGACTTGAATGAAACAAAATGCACATTACAGCTTTAGCTTTTATGTATGATGTTTTGATTCAAGTTATGTTTATGTTGATTTGATAATAGATGGTGATTGTTTTCATCGTCATGATTTATTACTATTTGACATGATTCATTTTATATTGTAACAGCCCTAATAGAATATATACTTAGGGATTATTAAGTAAAAGATTTATTAG
>JASDQU010028422.1:5110-29200 GCA_032191745.1 Picea mariana
GATATCGAAGAGGATAAAAAGGTTAGGTATGTTGTCACAAAGTTGAAAGGAAATGCATCATTGTGGTGGGACGAGCTACAAGCTGACAGACACTACAAAGGCAAGCAGAAGATCAAAAGATGGGATCGGATGATCGCGAATATGAAGGCAAAATTCATCCCAAGAGACTATCAAATTACTCTGTTCAGGAGGATGCAGAACCTAAGACAAAAGTTGATGATGGTGAAAGAGTATACCGAGGAATTTTACAGGTTGAACATCAGAGCAAGTCATCGGGAGAGCGATGATGAGAAAGTGGCTAGATATCTGAATGGTATGAGATATGACATTCAAGATGAATTGAGCATGGTAACCATCCGAACTGTAGAAGATGCTTACCAGATGGCTTTGAAAGCTGAGGAGAAGCTGAGCCGAAAGAAAGGTCAGCGAGGGCGAGGCAAAAGTCAGCCCAGACGCAAGGTGATTTCCCAGGAGAAATACCAGAACCCCAAGGAGGAATGGAAGAAACCTCAGGTTAAGGTTGAGAGAGGTGGAACCTCACAGCGAAGGCCACCCGTTGAACAAAGAGGATAGCATAATGAGTAGCAGGGAGATTATGTTGATGCAAACACTTTTCCTCGTACCAGAGGTAGAGGAAGAGGTCAAGGTGGAGTAATCACATGCTTCACGTGTGGAAAGAATGGGCACAAGTCATTTGAGTGTCCAGAGAAAAAGAAATACGTTGGAGAAGCTCACATCGCAGAAGCGCAGAGGCATGATGCTGAGACTGAAGATGACGAAGGCATAATATCGCTTGGAATGCATAAAGTCCTTTTGACACTCGAGAAGGAGGTGGAGGATACAACTCAGAGGAGCCGACTGTTCAGAACTGCATGCAAGACCAAGGACAAAAAGTGCAAGGTCATTGTGGATAGCGTAAGCACCGATAATCTCGTTTCGACCGAGATGGTGGAGAAACTAGAGCTGGAAACAACTGATCACCCGAGTCCATACAAAGTTTCATGGCTACAGAAGGGACATCAGGTGAGTGTCACTAAACAGTGCGTAGTTGACATCAATATAGGAGGATACAATGAAAAAATTCTATGTGATGTTATTCCCATGGATGTATGTCATTTATTGCTAGGTAGACCATGGCAATATGACAGAAATGTGGTTCATGATCGGAGGATGAACACCTATACCTTGGAGAAGGATCGGAGAACACACAGGTTGCTTCCAATAAAGGATAAGGAAGTGAAGCTGGAAGTAAGAGACATGATACTTCTCATGAGTGGGAAGAAACTTCTTACGGAGATGGAGAAGAAGGAAGATCCACAATTCTTTGTGGTCAGAAAACCGAGGATTGTTCTGTCTAGCACAAGAGTGGATGACTTACCAAATGAGATTCAGGAAATTCTGGAAGATTTCGCTGACATCATCATGGATGAATTACCTCATTCGTTGCCACCGATGAGAAGTGTGAGCCATCACATAGACCTCATACCTGGGGCAAGTTTGCCAAACAAAGTTGCATACAGGTTGACGCCGCAGGAAAACGAAGAGGTCAAGAAGCAAGTCCAAGATTTGTTGGACAAAGGATTAGTCAAGGAAAGTTTAAGTTCGTGTGTCGTTCCAATAGTTCTTAGTCCAAAGAAAGATGGAGGTTGGAGAATGTGCACTGACTCAAGAGAGATCAACAAAATTACCATCAGGTACAGATTTCCACTGCCAAGAATGGATGATCTAATGGATTGCCTGAGTGGGGCAAATTATTTTTCAAATATTGATTTGAAGAGTGGATATCACCAGATTTGCATGAGGGAAGGTGATGAATGGAAGACAGCCTTCAAGACAAATGAGGGTTTGTAAGAATGGTTGGTCATGCCGTTTGGTTTGACAAACGCGTCGAGCACATTCATGAGACTGATGAATGAAGTCCTGAGGGAATTCATCGGGAAATTTGTAGTCGTATATCTAGATGATATATTGATCTATAGTAAGACAAAGGCTGAACATTTGAAACATTTGGCCATTGTGATGAGAAAACTACAGCAAGAGAAGTTGTTGGTCAACATGAAGAAGTGTTCCTTCATGAAGACAGAGCTCATTTACTTGGGTTTTGTTATTTCGGAAAATGAGTTGAAGATGGATCCGAGTAAGGTGGAAGTGATCAAGAATTGGCCATCACTGAGAAATGTTTTCGAGGTGAGAAGTTTCCATGGTTTAGCTAGTTTCTACCGAAAGTTCATCAGGAATTTTAGTGGAATTAGCGCAGCGATGATGGACACAGTGAAGAATCAGCATAAGTCTTTTCATTGGACAGTAGAGGCTGAGAAGAGCTTCAACCTGTTGAAGCGGAAGATAACGAAATGACCAGTGTTGGTGTTTCCGGACTTCAAAAAGACATTTCAGGTAAAGTGTGACGCGAGCGGATATGCTATAGGAGCGGTCTTGAGTCAGGAAGACAGGCCAGTTGCATATTTCAGCGAGAAGCTAGATGAAGCAAAGCTTAAATACTCTATGTATGATAAGGAGTTTTATGTTATCATACAGGCATTAAAGAAGTGGAGGCATTACTTGATCCCAAAAGAATTTGTATTGTACAGCGATAATCATGCATTGCAATTTGTCAGTCAACAGGAGAAGTTGAATCAGAAACATGCTAAATGGGTAGAGTATATGTAGAATTTCACATTTGTGATCAAACACATTTCAGGTACTGCTAACAAAGTGGCTGATGCTTTGAGCAGGAAATGTTTGTTGCTGCAGGAATTCCAAGTCAAAACCCTAGGTTTTGAGAATCTCAGGGACATGTATGCCGGAGACGCAGATTTCGGGGAAGCGTATGAAGTAGCGGAGAATCCAGTTCTCAAGGACAGAAGCCCATGGATAGATTATATGATCCAGGAGGGATTTCTATTCAGACGCAGTCAACTGTGTATTCCAATTTGCTCCATGAGGGAGAACTTGGTGAAGGAGAATCACAGTGGTGGATTGGCAGGGCATTTTGGCCACGACAAAACATTCGCGAAGTTGAGTGAATCATATTTTTGGCCAGGCATGCGAGCAGATGTCAAGAAATTTGTTGACAGGTGTCGAATTTGTTAGCATTTGAAGGGGAGAAAATAGAATGCAGGTTTTTATCAGCCGTTTCCCATACCAGAAAGACCATGGGAGGCGATCAACATGGATTTTGTATTGGGTTTGTCGAGGATGCAGAGAGGGGTTGACTCCATCTTTGTGGTGGTGGACAGGTTTTCAAAGATGGCACATTTTATTCCATGCCAGAAGACCAGCGATGCGACCCACATCGCAAATTTGTTTTTCAAAGAGATTGTGCGACTTCATGGATTGCCGAAAAGCATAGTTTTAGACAGGGACACCAAATTCATAGGGAATTTTTGGAGGACCTTATGGAAGAATCTAGGAACTAACTTGGCTTTTAGTTCAGCATATCATCTGCAGACAGACGGACAGACAGAAGTGGTCAACAGGAGTCTAGGAGACTTGCTGAGGAGCTTGGTGACAGAGCACCACAGCAGCTGAGACAACATATTGCCACAGGCAGAATTTGCGTACAATGATTCAGTGAATCGAACTACAGGAAAAATTCCATTTCAGATTGTGTATAGGACACAACCGAGAGGAGTTTATGAATGGCGAGATTCAGAACATACTGCTACTAGTAGCGCTAGTGCAGAAGAGTTTGCTGAGGCAATGAAGGAACTTCACAGCAGAGTGAAGCAGCGACTGCAAGATGCAAATCAGGAGTATAAGCGCAGAGCAGATCAGCATCGGAGACAGCTTCAGTTCGAAGTTGGTGATCTTGTTCTGGCACACTTAAGGAAGGAAAGGTTCCCAAGGGGAACATACAATAAGCTAAAGATGAAGAAAATTGGACCTTGCAGAGTCCTAAAGAAATTCAGAGAAAATTCTTATGAGATTGAGTTACCGGCATCAGAATATCTTCGATATTCAATGTGGCAGATTTATACCCATACAGGTCTAGAGAAGCAGAAACTGGACCTGAGGAACCAGTGATCCAGTGGGAAAAACAATTACCCGTTGCAGAAAATCCTCAGATGGAGAGCATATTGGACAAGCGAGTGGGGAGAAGGACCAGGCGAAAGCAGTATTTTGAGTATCTCGTCAAATGGAAGAACCACCCAGTGGAAGACGCCAGCTGGGAGATTGAAGCAGTGATACAGAAGCATGGGCAGACTGTGCAGGAGCTCATGGACAGGAGCCAATGAAATTTTTCAAGCCGAGGAGTATGATGCAGGAGCATCGCTCACTCATCAAGTGAGCCAGCGTGGAGAGGAAGACAGCTGGATAGTGCCAGAACAAATTTTGAAGATGCCTTGATATTGTTGTGCCAAACATTAATGTGTGGATTTCATGAAGCGCACTTTGTATACTGTAATGGACCTTGAGCGGATAAGCTCTCGTCCTTAGGTAGATGAGGCATTTAATAGATTTAATGTTGGTAGATAGAATATTTAATTCTAGATTTGATAGTATAGAGTCCAAGAGGGAAAACAGATATAGACACCCTCACTTGTACATTGTAACATTATTAAAATTCATTCAGGAGCAAGAAGAGAAGAGCAGCTGAGAACAATGTAGGGAACATCCATGTACAGATATTGAATTAATAGAAGAAATCTTTAATTCAAATCCATGGTTATGTGTCTATTCTCTATTTGTTGGTATTATGCTCATGAACGTTTGCTTCCTGTCATGCATTTGATTTTATATGTTGTGTATGTGATTTCATGGTTGAATTGAAGTCTAAAGGGAACAAGGAATTAGTTTCAATTGTTTCTCTATCTTGAACTAGAGAACTCTTGCAAGGAGTGCAGTCAAATTGTCCGCAAGGAGTGCGTCGAAGGAAGGGTTCAGATAGAGATAACTTTTGTTCTAAGTTCCCAGAAGTGTAGATTTGGCACCGGATCTGTTCAAGGAGTGCACAGGCCAAGTAAAGACTCAGAGTTGCGATTCTGAGCAAAGAGTTGAAGACTGCTGCTGCAGGAGTGCGGAGGGTCGAAAGCTTCAACACTTAGAAATTTGTTGAAGGGTTGCCACAAGGAGTGCGCGCAAGAAGTTCTCAGAAGGACGTAAGAAGTCGAGAACAAGCTCAGGAGGAGTATGCCTTCGAATTCGTCGAAGGATTAGACGGAGAAGTTGCGCTGGAAGTGTTTGAGCAGGTGCTGAAACTTTGCGTGCAGGGTGACAAGTTCCATGGGGAGCGTCTCGTCATTTCGAGATTTCATTAGGAAGAACAGATAGCCGGAATTCTCCGAGGAGGAGTCGCGAGAATCTGAGGGCCATTGGATCTTGCGGAGGTGCAAGGGAGTTACTGCGTAGTGCGAAGAAGCTCCAAGCTCAGGAGGAAAGAGCGTTGATAAAATTAGGCTAGAGTCGTCGGACTATTCGTGAGATCGCTCATCGGGATCTCGCGAGAAAAGCGTCAAAGATTTGGCTACGGGAATCGCAAAGTCCCGAGGAGCGATATCCTGACAGTGACGTAAAGTCGCGGGGGGCACAAGAGTGGGTGCGAGACAGGTGGCAGAGATCGGATATCTCGCGAGCCCGGGACTCGAAAGACGTAAAAAAGGGAGGTTTAAGTCACGAGTAGCGAGGGTGCGAAGTAGCGAACGCGCGATAAGGTTGTATCGGTATTTCGGCGCATCGGGGCTCAGGATTCGGAGATCCAAGTGTTTGGCCCCGTGAGTAGCGAAGTTGCGACATAGCGAGGCTGTGACAGAACCGAAGTCCCAATAGACGAAAAGAAGGTCAGCGTCGACTGAGGCATCGGGTCTCGGGGATCCGAGGGAGTAGCGCTTGACTATTGGACTCGCGAAGTCGCGAGCGTCGATCCTTCGAAAGGAAGAAGAGGGGGTCGAAGCCGGGGAAACCTATGGGTTGCAGATTTCCCGAAAGGGAGATAGAAGAACCGTTGAGTTCTTTGGGCCGAGAGAGAAAGAAGGTCCTGTGGAGAGCGATCATGCTCCGAGGAGTGCAGTTGGCATCACATTAATCCACCTTCGAGCAATGCATAAGAAAATATATACGTGTTAATCCAAGATATTCATGAATTAAAACATTGGGAATAGTGAAACTGACAATAAGACTTCAAATCTATTCTCCAATGAGATGATGACATATAAAGGTTTTTTTATTATATAAAAAATAATGTTTTAGTTCTATAGTTCGAACAATAGAAATGATGCGAAAATTTATAGTCAAAAGACATATTAATATAAAGTCAACGAATTATTGATTGCTATAATCCCTCTATGCCTTCGAGAGGAATTAAAAATATATAGTTCAGAGTATTGAGTGTAATTTCAAAGTTAAAAATATTTAACTTGTTCATAGTAAAAACATGAAATGACTAGTACCATTTGAGTTATTTATTGTTCTGTAAATCATATCTAATAATTCATTCATTGATGTTAATTGTTTTATCAATTGTCATGATGATGTTTTAGTATTTTTAGAAAATATAAAAATATTTGAATATTTTTAAATAATTTAGTTTTCTTCATGATAAGGTTAAGGATGCTAAAGAATTCAAGTAGGGAAAATGTCATAGGTTAAAATAATATAATTTATAAAAAGTTAAAATTAACTACTTTTTATTGTAAATGTAGTAAAAATGTGAGGTTTATTTCTTTTCGATTTTTTGATTTATTTTTATTGTAAATATGTAAAAACATATGAGTCAAAATATGAGTCATTTTTTTTCAATATTTGGATTTGAACAGCGTGAGTGGGCCTAATGGTTAAGAGCATGTGTTTCCTCTTAAGAGGTTACAAGTTCAAATCCAGAGGGGGGTAGGGTATGTATACTTTCGTAGACTTTACCAGTCAAATCATTGGGTGGAGAGGGTCCCTTGTCCCACAAACAAGAGGATCTCATACACCGATTTAGTGTGACTTGGTCCTGACCTTAAAATAGATTATTATTATTATTATTATTATTATTGTAAATGTGTAAAAACATGTGTCAAAATATGTCATTTATTTTCGATATCTTAACTTATTTTTATTGTAAATGTGTAAAAACATATGAATCAAAAATGTGAGGAGTCATTTCTTTTAATATTTAGACTCATTATAATATAATAGAAGGCATTTTTCTCATGCGAGGGACATCATGTAATGCCCTCGTCATAAGGAGATATTCACATACCACAATGAGTTATGTATTTTTATTTTAATGAATATAAAGAATGAAATATCTTTCTAATTATTAGTTAAGTTTAATATTGATTGATTATTAAATTATGATTTTGAAATTAATTTAGTTTTTATATATTATTTTAATGTAATATACTATAATGAATTATGTAGTTATGTATTTTTATTTTAATAAATATAAAGAATGAAATATTTTTCTAATTATTTTTCAAGTTTAATGTTGATTGATTATTAAATTATGATTTTTAAATTAACAGAGTTTTTATATATTATTTTATTGTAAAGAAATATTATGATGAAAATTATTTTAACAAATTATATATATATATATATAAAAGAGAGATCTTTTTATTATTAAATTAAATATTTTAAATTATATGAAATAAATAAAAAATAATAGAGAAAAAAGTTCATTACTAAATTAGTCTTATTTTGTCACATCATTTTTGAATGAATATCTACTGTTAATTTAGACTCATTTGAATTCTCAATCTATGAAGCTCTTAAAGTGATCAAATCTTTCTAGGTGCAAACTTTTAACCTTTCCTTTAGATTTGCAATTTAACCTTGATATTTGATAGACTTAATTTTTTATTTTTTTATTATTCATTATTAATTTTTATTATTATTTTAATGTGTTATGTTACATGAACATCTCTCTCATATTGGGTTGTTTAAAATTTTTAAAAATAAATTATATTTTTAAAATATTTCATTTTAATACATTTTTTATAAATATATCAAACTTTGTCAAAAAAAAAATCTATTAATAATATAAAGCTTATGCATGTCCAAGACAAAATCTATATTCCCTATCATGATTAGTAAATATACTCATTGAATCAAATTATAAGGCTTTCAAACATAAGACTAAATGGAAATTTTGTCAATTGGGTTTACATTGGTGCCATTTGGGCTTACCAATGCACCAACCACTTTTATGTGCTTAATGAATAATGTACTCAACAAGTTCCTTGATAATTTGTGTTGATTTTCATTGATGACATCCTAATCTAATCTAAAAGTAGGGAAGAGCATGAAGAACATATCAATTTAGTACTTCAATTGCTAAGAGAACATCGACTTTATGCTAAGTTTAGTAAGTGTGATGTTTTCCATAAACAAATCCATTACTTGGACCATGTTATTTTTGAAGGAGTGGGAGTTGATCTTGACAAGATCAAATCCATTATGGATTGGCCTATCCTAATGGATGGATCTGATATTATATCCTTTATGGGCCTAGCAGGATACTATGGAAGGTTCATAAAAGGATTTTCCAAGATCGGTTGCCCAATCACCTCCTTTCAGAAAAAGGGAGTTAAATTCATTTGGACATCAGAATGTGAAGAGAGATTCCAAGAGCTTAAATACCTCCTAACCAATGAACCTATATTGAATACTGCATACCCAAACAAGGACTTCCTTGTGTGTACATATGCCTGCAAGGAAGGGTTTGGAAGAGTCCTTATGCAAGAAGGACATGTGATTTGCTATGAATCTAGAAAATTGAATGAGCATGAAATCAATTATGTAACCCACGATCTGGAGTTGCCTCCCATAGTACATGCTTTAAACATGTGGAGGCATTACCTCCTAGCTAGAAGATTTGTTCTTATGACAAACCATAGTGGGTTGAGATATTTGATTGATCAACCAAAACTCAATGACAGACAAGCTAGATGGATGACTCTCCTTAGTGAATTTGATTTTAAAATCGAACATATCGAAGGAAAAATAAAAAGGGTGGTTGATGCCCTTAGTAGAAGTATGAAAGTGATTCACTTGGTTGTTGTAAGCACCTATGAATAAAACGTCAAGGAGAGAGTCAAAAGTGCACAAGAAACAGATGCATTTTTCAAGACTGTGAAATCATATTTAGAGAAAGATCCCACCAGGTTGAAGTATGATGGTTATCAAATGTTGGATGATGTCTTGTTAACTTACAAAAGTAGGTTGTGTATCCCAAATTGTTATGACTTGAAGATGTTCATAATGGATGAACTACACAAAAGACCATATATTGGTCATCCTGGTTATTAGAAAATTATCACGGCCACTAGGAAGCTATTTTATTAGCCCGGACTGAAAAAGGAAATAGTTGATTACTTAGCTAAAAGTCCAGAGTGTCAATAGGTTAAAGCAGAGCACCGGTATCCAGCAGGGTTGTTGCAACCCCTACCAATCCCAAAATGGAAATGGGAAACAATCTTCATGGATTTCATCACAGTGTTACCAAAATCAACCAAACAGAATGATGTCATCATGGTAGTTGTGGACAAACTGAGCAAGGATGCTCACTTTATTCTTATCAAATCAACTTGCAAGGCAACAGATATTGCCAATATTTTTATGAAGGAAATATTTAGATTGCATGGCATGCCTAAAGAAATCATATCCATCTGAGATACAAAGTTTACTTCAAACTTTTGGAAATTTATATTTGTTGGTTTTGAAGTTAAATTGCTATTCAGTACAACCTATCACCCTCAAACTGATGGACAGACAAAGAGGGTAAACCAAGTGTTAGAGGAAATGTTAAGGATGCATGTAATGCATCAACCCAAGAAGTGGGAAGACTACTTACCACTGGTATATTTTTATTATAATGATAGTTATCAAGAGTCATTAAAGATGAGCCCTTTTGAGGCCCTCTATGGTAGACAATGAAATATTTCAATCAATTGGAATAACCCAGTAGAAAGAATTACAATTGGACTAGATATGCTAAAGGAAATGAAACAAAAAGTAATTTAGATAAAACAAAATCTGAAAATAGCTTAGGATAGATAGAAAAGTTATGCAGACAGAAAGAGGACTCCTAGAAAGTTCAAAGCAGGGGATCATGTGTATCTTCGAGTTAAACCTAAGAAAATCTCCTTGAGAATGGGAACCTGTGCTAATATGGAACCTCGATATTGTGGACCCTTTGAAATTTTGGATAGAGTGGGACCTATAGCATATATACTAGCACTTCCTCCCTCAGTGAAGGCACATAATGTTTTCCATGTTTCGTTACTAAAGAAATACATACATGATTCTAATCATATAATTTATTGGTCTGTGATTCAGGTAGAACCAGAGTAAGAATTCCTTCCAAATCCCTAATGCACAATAGATAGGAAGGAAATCCCACTCAGAAACAAAGTCATTGCATAGGTCAAGGTGCAATGGAAACACTTTGGTCTAGATGAGGCTACATGGGAAATGGAGGATGTCATGAAACATGCATACCCATTTTTGTTTACTTCTGTACATACAGAACACATAGGAAGTTAGAACATTGGGGACAATGTTCCTTTAAGGGGGAGGGGATTGTGATACCCATGTTTCCCCCATCTTGTAAATATAAATATAACCTTCCTATAGACTATGGGTAGACTGAATATGTGTGGACATAGGAACTGATGGCCCTTTTTATTATAAAAGGTAATGTAAATATATAAATATTTTCTGTAATTAAATAAAATGTATGGTGTTGCATAACTGCTGAGGAGGGGGTTTTACAATCTAGACCATGATGCTATGGGAGAGAAGGTAAGGGAAACAAAAATGGTTGAGATGAACCACACCAGACCAATTCATTACTGGATTTAGATTTTTTAGACCCAGAACAGTTCTCTAACCCAGAAATAAGTTACTAGTCAGGTTGGTAGTTGAGAAGTCCTCCTCAAGAGTTAATGAGGAGATGGAAAGAATACCCATATGAAAGAATTCCTGGCCTGACCAAGAGCTGGGGATTCATACCCACGCAATCTTGCTGAGGAAGGAGATAAAATAAATGAACTCGTGGGCAGAGGGGGATTGTGAAGAAGAGAAGAGATCATGCAACTCTCTGGTGCGGGGGAGAATTAAAAGGCAAGATAGTTCTAGGTGCAAGAAGTCGTTGGTATCATTTTCAGTCCAAGCTAATAAATGTGGTTGCAGAGAAGATTGCATGCCCCCTTGCTTGGCAGAGAGAAATTTATTTTTCCAAGTCCTGTGGGAGGAGGAGAGTAACCTCCATCCCTGATTATCATTGAACAAGAAGAAAGAGACTCTCTCGGAGCATCATGGTCTAGCTAGGGGGTGCCCAATCGTAAATCCATTTAGGAGTGGTTGTGCCTTCAATTGGGTGGAAACGGGCACACCTATCAGCAGTTGCTTCACGAATTCTTGGTTCCTGATAAGTATTTTTATGCTATGTATATTAAAATTGAAATAATGGTTGAATGTATGTGTCTATGACAAAATTTGTATGGTATGATTAAAGTAGAAATGCTTATGGTTTTTCTATGAACCCATGCTTTTGAATGGATTTTTCTTGCTTCATCTTAGAAGTTGGAGAGATATGAGACATAGGTCTGTAAACGAGTCTAAGAGTAAGTTTACTATTCTTGTACTGGTCGAGAAATACCTTTCTCTACTTTAGAATGTAAGTCCAGTGAATGGAAGGTGCTTCCTTCAGACCAGTCATTAGTGTGACTAGGGGCTCGTGACCATGGACCTAAATAAATCATGGTGAATATGTGGGTATGCAGACCCGAGACCCATCATAGGGTCTATATGACCAAGACCTGGGGACCCTTATCTAGGCCCAAAAAGCGCGAAGCTATTCTCACTTCAAAACTTCGGGAGTTTGGAGCTCCAGGACATATGAATTCACAACCCTTGAAAATAATAGAAGGTAACCTGCTGGTATGGTTACTAGTGAGGTTCAATGACAGTTGGTGGTCACCCCTTAATCGATCACATCATTAAACCCTGACCCGCTTTCCAGTTGTGAAGAAACGCGAGCTGTAGATCTGAGAATACTCGAGAGCTTCCCTGACCGTTACATTTACGCCGGTGTCAGTCCAACAATGACCACTTCGGGAGAATGGAGGTGTCTTAGCAGCAAAATGAAAAAATGTCGGAGTTATGATTTAATGTGATTCATGGATCTAAGGATTCTTTGGTACCCTTCTCTATCATTTGATTGACTAGTGAAAGGATAGTGTAAGGCACTCTAGCGAATCCCTACTATGGGAGTAACAAGGAAATCACACTGCAAATTCCCCGAATGCCAAAGTTGTGAAGCAACAAAGGCTGTAGATCTATGGATATAGGTGATCACTTCTCAATCATGAGATCTAAGGAGCATTGAAAGGTTGTCACTCCAGAGTGACGTGGCACGCTGACATCACCCAGGGTGATGCGGACCCACGTCTAACATGCCACGTGTCATCTCGATATGTGTTTTTTGTAGACCTTGTATGCCTATTATAATGTGACATGTGTCACTCACTGATAGGGCCACGTTTCACATCCCTGCCACGTGTCACCCCCTGGCACATATATGCTTTCTTATTAGTAGGTGGAGTACTTGGGACCCACCTGTCCTTACCTATACATTTAATACACCACCATGTCTAAGGGTGGACCCTTCGAGAGTCTGGGACTTCGAAACTCCAGAGTTTTGGGGTGTAGTATCATAGATAAGTTGAAAGGGACGAAGGAGAGAGATACATGATGAGGTTTCAGGATCCTTCGGGAGTTCAAGATTTTGGGACTCTGGAGGATAGGCGCGTAGAAGGGAAAAGGGGAGTTCAACTCTAAAGTGTTGAACGTCAAATTTCCTTAAGATTATGTGTTACACGAAGGGGCAATTGGTGGATGCCACATCTACATCACGTAGGAAGACAAGTGGCAAGAGCCACATGGAAATGAAGTGACTTGATGCAGATATAATACAGACCCCAAAACTTTAATGGGCCATAAAGTTTGATCTAGAGCTCGATTTTGAGCATGACGATAGTCTTTGGAAAGATCCTGATGAGAAGATGACAATGGATTCATTAAGAAGAGGCTTATAGATAATGGAGAGAAAGCATAATTTTGATGCCCCATCCCTTAAACAACCCGTTAAGGGGTTGGGTGTGTTACAAATTGGTATCAAAGAGGGAAACAACACTTGGCCTACTTTGGTTCATGAACGAGTCGCTTAAAATCTTGTTAGAGAACTTTTAGGGAATAATACCTTACTTTACCCCATTCATAAGAGACCTATTTAAAACCATTGTTGAAGAGAGGAATGAAACTTTCTGTTATTGTTATATGTTTCAAAAGTTTGAACTGTGTGATTTGAATTTCATATACAAGTAAGATAATTAACTAACCGAGAATTTTTTATCATAACTTAAGTGGTCAGTGAACATCAGGAAAACTACAACATGCAGGATGGAGACACACCATGAATTGGGGGAAATCTCCCAAAATAGAGAGTAAGAATCTGATGAGAGGAGGGAGGGGGAAACCCCTCTAGATTTGGCTGAAACCATAAGAAACCACATGACATAATTACAGAGTTGTAATGATGAAAATGAAAGGTTGATAAAATAACATGAAAAACAAACTGAAATTAATACATTCCTAATGCAAATATTATCATATATACAAAGGCAGCTACAACATGGATCAACAACCAGTCACGTGGATAGACATCATACTAAGAAAACCCAAATTCCACCTGAAATACAAAATAATGGTCTTGAAAGTGGCCACACAAGGAGGAGCACCTCAAAGAAGGCCCAACATGGAACCAAGAGACATTCAACGGAAGAATCCTCTGGTGAGGAAACTGACAACTCCCAGAAATCTTCTAGTGGAAAGACTAGTTCACATTCCCAAGGGAGAAGAAAGAAGAGGAAACATTCCAAGAGCTATGACCCTAAAGAGTTTAATAAATCCAAACCACCCACATTTGATGGAGATATTAAAATGGGGGAAGAACTAGAAGTTTAGCTACTTGGCTTGAAGAAGTACTTCAGATTCCATGACTACTCCGAAAAACGTAAAGGCTCGAATAGTCATTTTCAACCTGAATGGGAAGGCCTCCATTTGGTGGGAAGACCTTAGGAATGTGAAAGGGGTCCATGCGAAGGACTTTTCATGGAAACAATTTGAAAAATACTTTAAGAATAAGAATCTGTCAAAGAAATACTTTGATGGAAAAATCAAGGAGTTCTATGAACTCAAGATCGAACAACTCACAATAGATGAATATATCAACAAATTTCTTGAGTTGATGAGGTATGTTCCCTACATAAAGGATGAAAAGGTAAAGATGCAATGATTCATTGGTGGACTGCATCAGTCCTTCTGGGACATAATTGAATTTGATGAGCCAAAGACCTTAGAAGATACTATCTAGAAGGAAAGGTATTGCTATGAACAATTCAAGAATAAGATAGAACCTCATGAGGATTAGAAGAAGAAAAGTAATTCAAGATTCAAGAAGAGGGGTTTAAATCCTCGATATTTAAGGACCATGGGAAAAGTGATAAGATGATCCTTCCTATTACAAGTGCATATCAATAGAATTTTCCATCTCAGAGTGGTAATAAACCCTTTGGAGCAGCTCCAAGTAAGACTCATAACACAAAGAGAGAGACTTTGAAATGTTGGGGTTGTGGAGAAGAGCATATATTGAGGGACAATCCACATAGGAAACAAAACAATAGGAGGGTATACAATGTCCAGGAGGCTACCACATTCACTTATGTGTCTAGGAGCATGCCACAAATCTATGCGGCCTTGTATAATAGACAAGCTGACCACCAAGCTTCAGTGGTGGAGATGGAAGGTATGATTTCCAACCAACTAGTTTCCATTTTAATTGACCCTAGTTCTAATCTAAGTTATGTTTCCCCTCAAACTGTTGAGAAATGAAAATTGTAGCAAGTAAAACATGCTAAATCATGGTTGGTACAACTAGCCACTAGAACCAAAAGGAAGGTAAGAGAGGTCATACCAACATGCCAATTCATTATGAATAGAATAACCACCCAAGACACCTTAAACATGATCCCTTTAGGATCTTATGACCTCCTGATTGGCATGGACTAGTTGGCTGCCCATAAAACCAAGTTGGATTGTTACAATAAAACTTTGGAGTGTGAATATGAAGAAGGGAGAAAAATAACCCTACAAGGGATTCAAAAGAATGTCTTAGTGAGACAAATATCATTCCTTCAAGTGAAGAAGTACTGGATAAAAGGATTTCCTTTGTAAGCAATACAAGTGTTGAAATATGTTGAGTCCAATAAACCAAGCCTACAAGACCATCCCATACTAAGAGAGTATAAATATGTGTTTTCAGAAGAGGTACCAAGCATACCTCCAAGAAGAGATATTTAATTTTCAATAGAACTTGTACCGGGAGTGGTGCCAATGTCTAGAAGGCCCTATAGAATGAGTACACCAAATCTAGTTGAGGTCAGACTATAGCTAAAGGAGATGTTGGACAAAGTATACATTCAACCTAGTGTGTCCCCATGGGGAGCACCATCCTTTTTTGTGAAAACTAAGGATGGCACCCTTAGGTTGTGCATAGACTATAGACAACTCAATGAGGTGACCATTAAGAATAAGTATCCCTTTACAAAGATCGATGACTTGTTTCACCAATTAAGGGGTGCTCCAATTTTCTCCAAGATTTTCTTGAGGTCTAGATATCATCAATTTTGAATTGAGAATGAAGATATCCACAAGATAGCCTTTAGGAAAAGATATTGTCACTATGAATTTGTGGTGGTGCTAGTTAGGCTTACCAATGCACCAACCACTTTTATGTGCTTAATGAATAATGTACTCAGCAACTTCTTGGATAGATTTTTGTTGTTTTTCATTGATGACATCCTAATCTACTCTAAGAGTGGGGAAGAACATGAAGAACATCTCAAGTTAGTAATTCAAGTTCTAAGAGAATATGAACGTTCTTCTAATTTAGTGTTGAAGATTATAGACTGAAACAAGGAATTACTTGTGTGTACATATGCTTGCAAGGAAGGGATCAGAGGAGTCCTTATGCAAGAAGAACATGTAATTTTCTAGGAATCCAAAAAATTTAATGACCATGAAATCAATTATGTGACCCACAGTCTATAGTTGGTTTCCATAGTACATGCTTTAAAAATATGGAGGATTACCTCCTAGGTAGAAGATTTGTGCTTATGACAGAACATAGTGGGTTGAGATATTTGTTTGATCATGCAAAACTCAATGCCAGAAGAGCTAGATGGATGGCTCTCTTTAGTGAATTTGATTTCGAAATTAAACATATCAAAGGAAAAGAAAATAGGGTGGTTGATGCCCTTAGTAGAAGTATGAAAGTGATTCACTTGGTAGTTGTAAGCACTTGTGAATCAGATGTCAAGGAGAGAATCAAAAGTGCACAAGAAACAAATGCATTTTTCAAGACTGTGAAATCATATTTAGAGCAAGAGCCCACTGGGATGAAGTATGAGGGTTATCAAATGTTGGATGATGGCCTGCTAAATTATAACATTAGGTTGTATATCCCAAACTGTGATGACTTGAAGAGATTCATAATGGATGAAATACACAAAATACCATATACTGGTCATCTAGGTTATCAAAAAATAATCACGGCCACCAGGAAGTTATGTTATTGGCCCAGACTGAAAAAGAACATAGCTGATTACTTAGCTAAATGTCTAGAGTGTCAATAGGTTAAAGAAGAGAACTGACATCCAACAGGGTTGTTGTAATCCCTACAAATCCCAGAATGGAAATAGGAAACCATCTCCATGGATTTCATCACAGGGTTACCAAAATCAACCAAACAGAATGATACCATCATGGTAGTTGTGGACAAACTGAGCAACACTTGTCACTTTATTCTAGTCAAATTAACTTGCAAGGCAATATATATTGCCAGTATTTTTATGAAGGAAATATTTAGATTGCATGGCATGCCTAAAGAAATCCTATATGATCGAGATACAAAATTTACTTCAAACTTTTGGAAATCTCTATTTGTTGATTTTGAAACTAAATTGCTATTCAATACAGCCTATCACCCTCAAACTAATGGACAGATAGAGAGGTTAAACCAAATGTTAGAGGACATGTTAAGGATGCATGTAATGCATCATCCTAAGATGTGGGAACACTACCTACCACTAGTAGATTTTTCTTATAACGATGGCTATCAAGATTCATTAAAGATGAGCCCTTTTGAGGCCCTCTATGGTAGATAATGCAATATTCCAATTAGTTGGAATAACCCAATAGACATAATTACAATCTGACTAGATATGTTAAATGAAATGGAACAAAAAGTAATTCAGATAAAATAAAACCTGAAAATAGCTCAGGATAGACAGAAATGTTATGCATACAGAAAGACGACTCCTAGAAATTTCAAGGCAGGGGATCATGTGTATCTCTGAGTTAGAGCCGGAAAAATATCCTTGAGAATGGGAGTCTGTGCCAAGATGGCACCTTGATATCGTGTATCCTTTGAAATTCTATATAGAGTGATACCTACATCATATATTCTAGCACTTCCTCCCACAGTGAAGACACATAATGTTTTCCATGTTTTGTTACTGAAGAAACACATACATCATTCTAATCATTGTTAGAGAAAGATTTTCCTTAACCTGAGAAATCTTGTAGAGAGGGCCTTACTCCATTTCCCTATGCAGACTCACTTTCCCTGATTTATAAATCCAGAGACAAAAATATAAATTTTTCCACTTGTACGCATCTTGCACCCTATACAAAAAGCGTATACGCAGGGTGCTCGACTACATCTCACGTACATCGAGATGTGTGCCAGAAAATAAAAATTAAATGTCAATTTTCCATGTCACAATAGGAGATATCTTATCCTTGGCCTTCCATATACTAGAAAAGTTCCAACTCAGCCTTTCAGTTGCATTTTGAAAGCTATAAAGAAGCTAATTCCAAGCTATGGAAAAAGAGAGAGAATTCAAATTTGAGAGCAAAGTTACTCTGAAGAAATTATTTACTTCATATTGAGTTTGCATCCCTTTGTCCTTTATGTATGAACACAATGTTCATCCCCCAAGATCTTCCCTTATTGATGGAGAACCTCATTGTCTCCCTTCTATGAGCTTGCCTTTGGTGTAGGATTGAAGTGGTGGAGGCCCGAATGGAAGGAACTTGGTTTCTCGGTTCCGAACCATGTTGACACAAAAGTTTGTAATATTCTCACTTGTGTTGATCATTTATTAATAGAAATACTCCTTTTCGGTCCAATTGATATCTTGAAAATATATGAGTTATTATCCATGGGCATGTTTGTTTTGTATATTAATGGATTATGCTATCTAATGTGCTGACCTTTTATATGATCACTATATGATTGCTTTGCTTGTTTGTTGATAACTTGTTGTAGGTATAAAGCTTTGGGTCAAAGTGCTCAACGGTGGACATCATCAAACATCTGGACAAGGTAGGTATATTTCTTATCTCGTTTGCACATTGGTTTATATATCATTTGTACGGGAAAGAGTAGATTTCTACAGTCATACTTTTCTGTTGTGGTTTACCCTAGCCATAGAGAGATTTTCCTCATAACAGAATTGGCGACCATACTAGGGATGAATCTTCTTTCTCAGGGTTTGAAGTACTTTTCTCCTTAGGTTTCTCTCATTTCTATTGTGGTTCTTGTTGTAACATTGCTTGACAGCTCTTGTTCACTCTGGGTCTGAGTTTTCAGCCTTTCCCCCTTGCTTGGCCTTGTTTCAAAGCATATACAAGCCTTTTTCCTTGACAGTCGTGTATACATGCAAACTGTCTCATTGCAAGTTGCGTATATATGCTATGTTTTCCCAAACAGACGCGTACACCTATTTTCCTTGCATATTTTCTTGTTCTGGTGTTTTTTGGGTGGGATTTGATGCTTGTTGAGCCTTCTTAGGTCTCTGTAGTGCCTGTTGAGTGCCTATGGGATGACATGAAACCCTCTTTTGGTTGAATTTATGGGCAAAGTCTTTCTCTTTATCTTTTCATTTTTATTTTCTTTGTACATTGGGTTGGGTGTTTCATTGCTTGATATCCTTCTTGAGTTGTCTCTTTTTTATATGCAGTAGGGATATATATCAAGTTAATTTTCAGTCCATGCATTTCCAGTTTCGATATATTGAAAATACAAAAACAAATCGGAATTTTTCATTGCTTCGCATTTTTTGTCTTTGAATCTCTATCATTAGCTTAGTGCATATAGTGAAAGATTGCATCTTTACTTATGAATTGCATATTTGAATTTGAAAATTGCATCATTTTTTAGGAGCATATCATTCATCAAAAGTTAAAGTTAGGACTTTTCATTTCTTTCATATTTACTTTACTTGCAGAGTCATGACACCGTGATTTTCATTACCATACCTTTTTGAGTAATCACGGCCATAAAATCAATGCTATAATTTAAAATTTATTAGTAACGATTTTATTTTCTAGGGTGCACAAACTAGCCTAGGATTTAGTTCCTTGGAATAGGATTTTGTGAGTAAACTTCTCCAAGGAAATTAAATCAACATATGTGTCTGAGTCAGGGAGTGGAGAAATCCATTGTATAATTGGTAAGATCAGGAGGCTCTGCTCACACCAGAGTTAATCATGAGGTCACATGAATTTGGTTGAAGGGATATCCCCCCGATACCTTCCTAGCATCAGAGATATTTCTGGGGATCTATTCGTATCTGGGGATATTGTTAGTACCTTTACCTCTGTGACAGGCAGTGCTTTCAAGGTTTTGGGCTTTGCTACCCTGCTCATACAATGGACCTGACTTCCGACTTCTTACCTGTTCATCGATTATACAATGGTTTATTAGTTGCTTGACTTAGGTGTCTCATAGATTACTTGCAGGGATTATTCTGCAGGTACCCTGGGTCAGATAAGGGTCAGACAACACACAACCATTATGGAGGATTACCTCTCCAAGGGGATCTGACTAACTGGTTGTTAAGCCCACAAGGGCCCTTATAATTGATTTTGTTACCTCCGATATTTAGCAGGGAGTCTCAGGCCCCTCTTGGGCGACACATACCTTCTTTAGGGAGGAAGGCCACTCGTCCACTTTACCCCATTTGCATGCATTTTGGTCGTTTGACTTTTGGTGTGCTATTTTATTACTAGTTGGCCTTAAGAGTTTATACCGAGTTCTCTTTATCATGGATAGTGGAGTTCCTTTGACTCCTTCATTCACTGTTACCTACCCCATGATGCCTACTCCTATCATGGGGACGAGTCCTTTTATTTTTTATAATGGTATGCAGAATTATGGTACTCAGTCAATGCCTTGGGTCTCTAATCATTTTTCTCATGGCATGTCAGATATGTCTTCGCACTTGCCATCCTATGTCTTTCCTTCTTATGAGAATACAAGTTTTGGGTCTGGGGGCATGATGCCTCCTTATTCTCCCTCTCTGTTTGGTGGGAGTCATATCCTTCAAATACCTCTTACGGTAGGAGGTTGGAATATTCCTTCCTACGAATCCAATATGCGAGAAGTAAGTGCCAAAAAAGGCAATCATTCTACTTATTACACTTCGTCCACTCATCCTTCTTCTGCTATGTCGGTTCTTATGAAAACTTTTCCCATGGCGGAGCTCTGTCTATCCTCTATTGTGTCATCCAGGGGGAGTTATTTTTATAGTATGGACAAACCCCCTCATGAAGTTCCTTCATTTGGGGGCAACATGTATCCTCACATGAGTAACCCTTGTCATGTTGCTTTCTCTTCGCAAGCAGCTTCCTCAGCGTCAATGCCCTTACAACCCTTTATGAAACAGTATGGAGGAGGATAATATCCTATCGGATAGGGAAAAGGTGTAAACAAGGATCCTTCCTGGCCTGCAATTCCTCAAAACCAATTTTTCCCTAGACTTTGGTCTCAAATGCCACAATTCACTACCGCCACTAGTCCAGTCACTGCCAGTTATACTGGAACTCCATAACCAACCTCTGCCAGTCATGTTGGAGATTGGTCGACGACTTATGCAAGTCATGTTGATGACCCGCAACCAGCCACTAGAATTCATGCTGGGGGCACAAGTCTAGTCATCACTAGTCACACTGCATATGCATCACCAACCTCTATTAATCATGTTGGGGATTCATCACTGACCTCTACTAGTCATGTTGGATATTTTCTATTAGCCTCTACAAATCATGTTGGGAGCATGTCACCAACCACTACTAGTCATGTTGGGGGAATTCATACGATGGAAAGGCCTAGACGTCTTAGACACAAGCCTAAATTCCTTTGCAGGACATGTAAAGGAAGTCACCTTACCCATTTGTTTCATGTTACTACTGGGATACCTAAAGCGTGGGGCTTACCTAAAGGCCCTTCATATTCTGAGGCATCTATGGTTTCTCTGCATCTTATTTCTACGTTGATTGACATGACAGTCATGGTAATGCAATCATCACCTGACCACACTCCCATTTTTTAGGGTGAAGTGTATCCGGTCCCTGTTATCACACATCTTATTCCACCAATGGTTGATACAGCGGTCATGACGATGCAATATTCGACTGACACCCCTCTTCCTTTAGGGGATGATGCATATCTTGACCTTTTTTTCTTACATCCTTTTCAACCAGTGGTCGTGTCGATGCAATCTTCTGCCGACACCACCCTTATTTTTGGAGGTGATGCATCTCTTGAACTTTTCGTCTCACATCCTATTCAAATAATGTTTGAAGAATTCGTCGCGTTGTTGGCACAGGGGTAGACCCAGGGTTCAACTCCAAGAGCATGCCAACAAGACCTAACTATTGGCCCTTTTGGCAACACCTTCGAGGTAGATGCAGTCTCACCTGAAGTAGCTATGGGGTGTTGCAGGACATAGATGTCTACAACCAAGGGAATACACATTGTATCCGATATAAGAACTACGCAACATCTAGATGTAAGTTATCAACTTAATCCTACCTCGCACATTTATTTGTCAGATCTAACATAGTAATGGAATAACACTACATCAAGAACAAGAGAACGCCACATCAATCACACACAACACCAAGATATATGTGGTTCACCCTCTCCCCAGGGCTACATCAACATAACTGTTCTTTATAATATATTAAGATAAAAGCATACAGTTCTTATCTGCACTCTTAGATAGCAGATATTCTCTCTTTCTCTCTATATTCCCTCCCTGTGCACCCAGTTGCAGGGTTGATCTTCGCACCCAGTTGAAGATATTACAACCTAGACTTCCCTCACTGCTCAATGCTTCTCTCTCTCACTACAATAATCACTCATAACAATAACAAATTTGGGACTCTTTTTCTGACCCCTCTTCCCTCATCTAGGTTATTATTTATACATTACAATGACTCACCGACAGCCTTGGGCCGAAACCTAAGTGTCAAAACCCTAGATACTAAAAACCCTAGGTGTCTAAAACCCTAGGTCAACTTGACCCACGTTTTCAAGGCTTCGCCAGCCTATCTTTCCTTCCTTCTTGGGCGATGCTCCAAAGCATCCAACGGTGGATTTTTCCATTTGTTGAGTTGTCCATGATTCGTATTCCTTATTTATCCATCATCCTCGATATCCTCATTCAATGAATTTCTTTCTCTTCTCTCTGTATTTTCTTCTCTTATGCTCACTTCGACCCAGTATTAGTCACGGTGTCATCTGTGCAGTTCACATTCCATCTTTTCTGTAGTAATATTCACTTAATTCCATACCCAAGGGCCAACATGCCCCCAAAAATCACCTATGACTCGTCACAAGGCACTTAAGATCTAAACCTTCTATTTTTCTTCGACTTTAGGATGCACGGAGAAACCTGTTGTTTCTTCTCTCTCCTCCCCCAACACTGTGTGCAGACTATCTTTTTTATGTCTGGTACCCAGTTTCAACTACACCTGGTACCTGGACCCTTCCTCTTTTTCTCTTATTGATGGCTGCAAGGCATCTGGTTGTCATAGTATAGTTTCAACCGACTCCTGTTCACCAAAATTTCCTTCCATTATCCATTCAAGGTTTTCAACTGTGCATCTCCTCCTTCTATGACATAGACAACCTCATATGGCCCCAGCCAATGTATTCTGAACTTCCCTGGATGCTTCATGAATTTGTTGTCATATACCAATACCAAATCTTCTTGTTTGAAGGCTTTATTTTTGAAGTGTCTGTCATGGTTGGACTTTTCTCTTCCCTTATGTACCCGCTGATGGAATCCCGCAATAAATCTATATTCTTCTAGTTCGACCAACTGCGCGAGCCTCTCTTGAACAATGCCAGTATCATCCATATTTGTAAAGGCTGCAATTCTTAAGCTTGGGACCAAACATTCCATCGGGACAACTACTTCAAGACCATAAACCAACTTAAAGGGGCTCTGCATTATTATCTTCTTACAAGTGGTTCTATAGGCCCATAGTACTGCTGGTACTCTTAAATCCCAGTCATCCCTATTCACACTGCAGATATTCATTAGTGTTGTCTCCAATATCTTATTGAATGCTTCAACTTTCTCATTTTCTTGTCGATGGTAGGGTGTGCTCTTCTGATGATGGACTGCAAATTCCTCAGTCAAGGCTTCAACGGTCTTATTGATGAAATGTGTGCCTTGATCACTCATAAGGATCTTCAGGCCTCCAAACCTGGTTATGATGTCATCAAATATGAAGTGCACAACTGTAGTTGCACTACATTCATTCACTTCTCTTGCTTCGGCCCATCTGGTCAAGTACTCTGTAGCAACGATTATGTACCTCTCTCCTATGCACTTTCTTGGTGGGTTTATAGGTCCCACAAAATCAATGGCCCATTTCTCAAATGCTTTTAAGGTCAGCTGTGGTGCTAAAGGCATTTATCTCTTCTGGATGGTTTCCCAACTCTTTGGCATACATCACAGGCTCAGTAGTAGTCCTTAGCATCTCTGTCTAAAGTAGTACACCAAAGGCCATCTCTAAGAACCTTTTGCATTGTTGATTTTCCTCTGTAGTGTCCTCCTGCAATGCCTTCATGAGCTTCCTCTAAAATTAGTTATCGTTCTACTTCCATACCACATCTCCTTAGGATCTCATCAGGTCCCATTTTATATAGTTGTCCGACTATAAGTGAAAATTATATTGCGTGCA
>JASDQU010028424.1:5413-24660 GCA_032191745.1 Picea mariana
GGCTACTCGCATTCGCAAGAAGATGATTACAATGAGGCTCTGAAGACCTTTTTACAATAAACGGGAATGCCAAAAGTCCTAGACATCCAAAAACCTAACCCTGGGAGATGAAGCGCCAAAAGTCATGTGGGCCCCGTTTGGGTAAGTGAGTACATCAACTTCCCGGGGTCGTAACTTTTGCATACGATCTCCATTTTAGGCGTGTGATAGCTCGTTGGAAAGGTATCATCGAGGAGATTCATTTTGGGGGCTCAATCATGCCTTCAGCTATCATTGAGAACCTCGATCTCGAAAAACCTTCATTTGGACCCTCAAAATGGCCCCGGAAGCTAAAACCTGCTAAAAATAGTAAATTGCCAANACTGATATCCACCTGGATCATTAGGGTTATGGGTTTGGTCAACAACTCAAGCTTATAAAAGCAAGTGTGAAGGATAAAGACACACAACTCAAGAGAGAGCAAAGAAGGACTTTTGCTCAAGAGACCTTGAGTGCTTGAGACACGAAGGACTGTGACTCATGAGAATCTCAGCAAGGGTGAAAGACTTTCATCTAGAGATCAGCTCAAGGGTGAAGAGTCAGTGACTCACATAAAGAGCAAAGAAGAAATTTTGCTCAGACCAGAGGAGGAGGGAACAAGAAGTAGTAGCAAGTGGAAGAACAACCCAGCAACCAAAAATTCGTGGAGGTCATACTATCTAGCAGGGAGGCAAAGGTCGTACTATTTCTGGGGCCATGCAGCCAATAGGCAGAGCTAGTGCAGATCTAAGGTACCAGTGGATAGATCTAGCAAATCTGAGGTACCAGCGAACAAATCTAGTGCAGATCTGAGGTACCAGTGGGCAAGTCTAGGAGATCTGAGTACCAACAAACAGATCTAGCAAATCTGAGGTACCAGCGAACAGATCTAGTGCATATCTGAGGTACCATCAAGAAAATCTAACATATCTAGCAGATCTGAGGTACCAACAGACAGATCTAGCAAATCTGAGGTACCAGCAAACAGATCTAATTCAGATCTGAGGTACCAGCGGGAAGATCTAGCAGATCTGACGTACCAGCAGGCAGATCCTCCAAATCTGAGGACCAACAAGCAGCATCTAGTACAGATCTGAGTGTCCAACAGGCAGATCTAGGCAGATCGAGCAGAGGGTTTCTTTAATTGAGGGATAGAATAGCCAAGTTCTATTGTAATTTGATTCTTTTCTCAGTGGGCAAATTTTCCCAATTTGGGAGCCCTTGTAAGCTTTGATATTATTTTAATGAGAAGTTGATTTGAAGGGAAAAAATTTCCTGTGTGCATGTGTGAAATTTGGTTTCCAATTGCTTCAGTTTATTTGTTTATTTCAGTTAATTATTCAGTCAATATATTTCATTCTGTGAATTGCAAATCTAATTTTCAGCAAGGAAATAATTTATCTAAGCACTGGATTAGAAAATTAACATGGTATCAAAGCTTTCACTCTGAGAGGGAGGCCAATTTCAGGTTATACAGCAGTGTACAGTAGCAGATCTATTAGATCTGATTTGCAGCAGTGGGTGTTTAAAAGACTAAACACGGATCCACATCAGATCTGTCAAATCTGCAAGGAGATCTCTGCAGATCTATAAACCAGCAGTGAAATTCTTGTGGGTGCTTGAAGGACTAAGCACAAATTCTTCATTTTACTGCACCTGAAGGACAAGGCACATTTTTTCAGCAATTCAGATCTAGAAGATGGCAGCAACAAGACTCAGATTTGATGGAGCGTCTACCTTCCTATCATGGAATGATGACTTTTCCAAGAAAACCTAGATCTTCTTTATGAAGACCAAAGATGAGGTCTTCAGTCGATTCTAGGAGTTCAAGGCCCAAGTGGAGAACCAGACATGAAAGAGGATCAAGGTCTTGAGGTCGGATAATGGAGGAGAGCATACCTCCAATCACTTCAAGGATTTCTGCAACGAGGCAGGGATCAAGAGGGAGTTGACAGACTCGTACAACCCTCAGCAGAATAGGGTTGCGGAGAGAAAGAACCGGTCCATCATCGGTTCTGTCAGGGCTATGAAGGATGCTCAGGACAATGTTGAGACTCCTATGAGCACATTCAAGGAGAGCAGGCCTTCGAAGAAGTTTCCAAAATTTATGGCACTAATGAGTAACATCATTGAAGAGGGAGCAAACCAACAGGTATATCAGGATGTCGTGATGGAGGATGATGTGTGGGACATTGTGCCAGGACCGGAGGGACAACCAGTTCCAGGTGGCTCTTCCAGAAGTACCTTCCTCTCTAAGAGGGAGTGTTGATGTTTGTAGCATTGGATAGGTACTTCCGCACAAGTCTAAGTGTCTAGACGTGTGGAAGTCGTCCAAAACCTTCAACCTTAGTAATTTACTTTAATTAAAAGAATTATTAAAGTAAAGTGTTTTTTATAAGAAAAAGTGAGTTTAATCTAATAAAATGCTAAGGTTAATTGCATTAGTGAATTAGATGAATCTCAACCATTGATCTCAAGTGAGGTGAGATCTAATCTCAACCGTCAATCACTTTGGAGATTAGGGTTATGGATTCAGTCAACAACTCAAGCTTATAAAAGCAAGGCTAAGTGAAGGAGAAAGACACACAACTCAAGAGAGAGCAAAGAAGGAATTTTGCTCAAGAGACCTTGAGTGCTTGAGACACGAAGGACTGTGACTCATGAGGAACTCAGCAAGGGTGAAGGGATTTCATCTAGAGATCAGCTCAAGGGAGGAGAGTCGGTGACTCACATAGAAAGCAAAGAAGGAATTTTGCCCAGTTCGAAGGAGGAGAGAACAAGCAATAGCAGCAAGTGGAAGAACAACCCAGTAGCCAGAAATTCATGGAGGTTGTACTATCCAATAGGGAGGCAGAGGCTATACGATTTCTAGGGCCGTGCAGCCAACATGCAGATCTAGTGCAGATCTGAGGTACCAGCGGACAGATCTAGCAGATATGAGGTACCAGTGGATAGATCTAGTGCAAATCTAAGGTACCAGTGGGCAAATCTAGCAAATACAAGGTACCAACGAACAAATATAGCAGATTTGTGGTACCAACAGACAGATTTGAGATACCAACATGCAAATCTAGCAGATTTGAGGTACTAGCGGACAGACCTAGCAGATATGAGGTACCAACGGACAGATCTAGTGCAAATCCGAGGTACCAGTAGGTAGATCTAGCAGATCTGAGGTACTGGCAGGCAAATCTTGCATATCCAAGGACCAGCAGGTAGATCTAGTACAAATTTGAGTGTCCAGTAGGAAGATCTGGGCAGATTGGGTAGACGATTTCTTCAGCAGAGGGCTAGAACAACCATGTTTTGTTGTAATTTGATTATTTTCTCAGTGGGCATATTTTCCCAACTTGGGAGCCCTTGTAAGCTTTGATATTATTTTAATGAGAAGTTGATTTGAAGGGCAGAAATTTTCTATGTGCATGTGTGAAATTTGGTTTCCAGATGCTTCTGCTAATTTGTTTATTTCAGTTAATCATTCGATCAGTATATTTTATTCTATGAACTGCAAATCTAATTTTCAACAAGGAAATCACAAGGAAATAATGTATCTAGGCAATGTTATCCCCAATTCCTAGGGATAACTAAGGAGATTATGTCTCGAGGCCCTCAGGTTGCAGACATGGAGTACCGAGAGACAGCTTGACCAGCAGTGTCCACTTGCACAGACAGAGACCCACCTCACCACCACAGCTCCAGGTTCATCACGACGGTATCCACCACATCAGTTGGCTTCCAGAAGACATTGGGTCTTGCTCCATGAGGTACAAACCAGGTATCATGGTGAGTGTCATTTCAATATTTGAGGCGTTTGAGTTTGTTGCATCTATAACTGCTTTTGATTATGTAATGTTTGCTTGAAAATTATGCTCTTTGCCATGTTTCACTTTGGTGGTTGACATTGCGCCCTAGAAAGTGGGTCACCCTTAAGGATAGGTTTCCTACTTGGAGGTCCTCTTGACGAATCATGNATATTTGAGGCGTTTGAGTTTGTTGCATCTATAACTGCTTTTGATTATGTAATGTTTGCTTGAAAATTATGCTCTTTGCCATGTTTCACTTTGGTGGTTGACATTGCGCCCTAGAAAGTGGGTCACCCTTAAGGATAGGTTTCCTACTTGGAGGTCCTCTTGACGAATCATCGTGCCATTCCCGATCATACTTGTCACTTTCCACACTTCATCCCCTCATCTCCTTACCTTTTGGGATTTTTGGGTGTACTAACCCAAGAAGGGATTATCTCTCATTTCATGGGAAGAAGGGGATGAAGGCCCAAAGGCTTGTAGCTGGCAAAAGATAAAAGCCAATCATGAACCTTCTAAATGCTCGCCCAGGGATCCCGAGGACAATGAAATGTCTCTCATAAGAAACTGATGGGACCCGTAAAAATAACTAATACAAAATACCAACCAAGATGGAGCATGTGTGGGCACTGTTTTTCATGCTTAGGTAGAAGCCCCACACATGGCTTCAACTTGGGGAAGCATGATGTGACCAGGGTAGAGTCAAGGTGGGCATTGTTTTTCATGCTTAGGTAGAAGCCCCACCTTGGCTTCAACCTGGAAACATCTTTAAAAGATAAAAGGCAATAAAAGGGCTTGGAAAAAGGTTGCATTGAAAACGAAGGTGTTGCACACCCTCTACAAAGGCACCCATAAATGAGATACTACAATCCCTTGTATGTCATGAACCCCATGCCCAAGAGTCTTGCCCCCATCCATGTCACTTTGTCCACATGTCTTAGAGAGGAGCCCACTTGGGAAACACCCCTAAACGTGAGGTACGATTCACCCAATAGGTCGCTTTGTCAACCCCCACATACCTAAACTTGGCAAATTGCATAAGGTCTTTGAGCACTTGTTTATTTTGATGAGGTGGTTTGGATATACATGCTTAGATGGCTCTTTTATTGATTTGATTTACTTGTCATGATGCATTTGACTTGAGATCCTTGGAGGGCGCATTCATTGTCTTTGCAGGACCTTGTTTGGTGGACAGATTTGGAAGAACAAGCCTAGCTTGGGCTTCCTTGGGGCTTGAAGCCCACAAGTTGGATACCATGGCCCGCACACTGGACGATGATGACAACCTTTAGAGGCTTGAGAGGCACCTTGGAGGACTCTTCCTAGCCCTTCATCACCCCAACGACCTGCCTTTGGAGGCTAGAGCGCCATTTTTGGGGGTGACGTCATGCATGAGCTAGGGTTTTGGTGGTGAAGATTGAAGATTTTCCAGGTCCTATCAACTTGCCTACTAGGTCTGTCTTTGACCACAGTTAGGCTCTGTTTCAACTACCAGGTAAAGTATTTTCTGTTATTTTATAACAGCCAACAGTCCAAAAGTTTCTTGCTGATTTGTTACGGTTATACTTGCGATTTTGGGTGCTCTAGCATGTAGTTTTAGTGTCCAGATGTTAGCACATGCATACCAAAATAAATATAACACACCTATAGATCTTTACAGTTGAAAATAAAGAGATCTATGAGACTAATACATGCATTTGTAGACATAGGTATTTTTGGTCAACATGACCCTGGATAAAACCCCCCCGGGGAAAACCAGTTTGGAATGTATATGTATATATGAGGAAAGCAGAAGGTGGAATACAGCAAATACAATATATGAAAGAACCTGATACAATAGCAGCCCAAACTGAGCTGATATACAAGCTCAAAATCACCAAGTGCGCCCCAGAAAGGTGCGCCCCACATGCAAGCTGCCAGAACCATTGAATCTGCTCCAACTGCAAACTGTGAGCTCAGATCTGGAAACCCCTCCACAGTAATGAAGCTCTGCTGAGTGGATTTCCTCTGCAACTGATCTCACTGCAATCTGATGGCTAAAAGTCTCTCAACAACTGATGCGCCCTGATCTGGCAATGCACCCTCCTCAGAAGTCGAACCTCTCCAGTAAAATAACCAAGCAAGTAGCTAGTAGCCTCCCTCCATGAAAGCTAGCACCCAAGCTCAAGCTTCCTCACAAAACTGACCTCATGCTCATCCTCCAAGAGCTCCTCTCTCAATGAACAAGTGAATGAATGAACAATTTGCCCTCCTTCACCCTTTGCGCCCCTCTTTGACATCCAAAAGGAAACCTAAAACATGAAGGGTTGAGATCATCTCATCTCCCATCTAATCAATGGTTGAGATCTCCCCATTCATATTTAAGTCAATAACCCACTTTGGATTAAGTTTCCTAAGTCAACTTTATGTCTCTAATTCACCCCCTTTGTGAATTAATAGTCACTTTAGGCCAAAAATGACTAAATTTCACTTTAGACAAAGTCAAAGTGAAATTAGACAAAAGTACAAGGCACAAAGTGTAGTGTCCTTCCCTCATGTGCTAAGGAGGTCACAAGCACATGGGGAACACCTACCAAGGTACAAAACGCAACAAAGATGGACACTTGGCACCTTTTGATTGAAGAGGGCTTGGCTTGAAGGAGGAAGACCCAGCGCATGAGAGGGAGGCCCTAGAAGGCCCAACGAATTCCTCTCGCCACTCCAACGATTTGCAAGAAGTGCCAAAACGTCACCCTTTGGAGGGATGACGTCACATTAGGGTTTCTTTATGTGCATTTTTTAAATTTAAATTTGAATTAAAGTCAAATTACTTTTGTAAAGGGGCAAAGTAAGGGTTGTTGACCCCTTACTTTGTGGTTTACCCTAAAGATAAGTGGACAAACACTCTTAGGACGATTTGTATAAATAGAGATCACTTCTATTTCATTTTTATCATAGCTCTCCCATTGTGAGAAGACAAGTGGCTGAAATTTGCGCCCTACTTGGGCAATTTGGTATCTCTCTCTTGTGCAAATGATTTTTGGTGATATCTCTTGGTGAATGATTGAGCTAAGGTGGTGCGCACCTCTTAGAGACTTCTTCTCTTGCTTGTGAATGGTAATTTGCTTGGTGAACTAGGGTTTGTTCTTGCATCTCTCTTGAAATTGGTAAGGAAAACCTGCAATTGTTAATTCTTCTTGCTTATTTCATGGTTATTGTTGGTTGAAACCCTAGGAGGAGTATAAGTGCATACACCCTCCATTAAGCTTTATCTCATTTGCTAGTTTACAAGTCTTTTATTGCAAGGTTGCTAGGAAGAGTACAAGGGTGTACACCCTCCTTGATTTACGTTAGTTTGATTTGCATACCCTGGGGAGTAAGAGGGTTACACCCCTAGGGATTTTGTTGATCTAACTCATGCTTTCAAGACTCCATTCACCCAATTTTTTAAGGCACTAATCTGAAGTTTGCAATGGAGAAATAAATTGTTTGCATTGGTAAACGTATTTTAGTGGGATATTAATATTGTTCAACTGGGGATCTATTCTTGATGCTTTGGGGTTGCTAAGGCCTCTAGGGTGTCTAGGTTTGCTTAATCTTCTTGGAGTTATAACTAAACAAAAGCTACAGCCATTAGGGCTGCAACAAATTACTCTCTTTTTTATTTATAACTCACATTTCAGCCGTCAAAATTTGCTAGCAAGCTGTCATAATAATCTACTAGTCTCAACGCATTTTTTGGGTGGTTTACTTGCTTATTTTGTGGGTTGAAATTTTTTGTTGTAGCGATAGTTTGCTACAGCCATAAGGCTGATAATATATCTCTGCAATACTTGTTTATGACAGCCTTATTTCATTGCTAAAGTCTTATGCTTTCATTCTTGAGTTACTCTAGTTATTGCTATCTTATCTCTTGCATCATTTACTTGACTTTAAGAACCTTGTAGCGGCTTTAATAATCATTTACTTGCTGATATATATTTCTGTTGACTGCTGCAAATAGGGACAGCAAGCTTAACTTGCTCGTCCATTGGATTGTCTACCTTGTATCTCGTCTTTTCTTGTGTCTCAGGCAGGTACAATCATCCTCTATAGGTACTCAATTTCCTTGGCAACCATTAACCACTTCCGAGACTCTTTTCCAACCTATCTTCCACTTACTATATTGATCTATAGGGACTTCACTTCCATCATATCACTTTTCATCTCATTTCCCCCTATGGTCACCCAGGACTCCCCCCTTGTGTTGGATTCTTCCTTCACAGAAGCGAGGGGAGGGTTTATCTGAGGTGACAGTGGGTAAATGCTCCCATCGTTATTGACATCTTGTGGATTTGGTCGGGCTTTTCCCAACCTATAGTTTGTGCGATAACAGGCACTACATTAGAAAATTAACACACTGTCGGCAGAGTGTACCACAACCAAGACTTCTACTAGAAAAAACCCTTTTGAACTAGTGTATGGAATAGAAGCAAAATTGCCTATCAACCTCCAAATTCCTATATTACATCTTATGCAACACTTTACAATGGATCAGGAGGCTTTGCAAGAAAGGATTGATCAACTTGTAGAATTGGATGAGTCTAGAAGACAAGCTTTTGATCAAATGGGAAGAAACCAAGACAAAATCATGGGAGTATTTGATCATAAAGCAAGATAGAGACAACTTGAAGAAGGAAATCTTGTACTCATGTGGGACAAGAGAAAGGAGAAGCCAGGTATGCACAAGAAGTTTGATAGTTTGTGGCTTGGTCCTTTTAGAATCGAGAGGAAGGATGGAACTAACTCATTTTACTTAGCCAGCTTTGATGGAGAGAAGTTGCCTTTGTCGGTTAATGGACAACTTCTCAAACTTTATTTTCCAATTGGCACTTGAATTTGTTAGCCTTGGTTTAGGTTAGGGTAGTAGCAGGTCATGTTGTGTGCTTTATTTCATGCATCTTGATTGTTTTTTCTCACTTGCTTTCAGTTATTTCTTGATCATATGCATTGATAATCAGTTTCAATTTTGACTTAGTCTTGTCTAAAAAAAATTTAAAAAATGGTTATATATGATCTTGTTGCTTTATGTGTTACCTTTCATCTACCAAGGGGATCATATCCCCCTACTCATTTTTACTAATGATTTTATGTTAGAATGTAGCAGGGTATTTTTAGGTTTGATGCAGAGAGCAAGTTTTGGAGTTCCAGAGATTGTTGAGGTTCTCATGCGCTCTACAGTGAGCACATGTCCCCATGTTCGAGCCAAATGTTACCCCCTCACACCTAGGGGTAACTAGAGGAGATTTTTTCTCCATGATCAACATTATAGACCATAGCTCCGATGATGACATTCTCGATTCTCCACAGACAATTGCCCACAAATGCCTTCCATTGTATGCTCAACTCACTCACATCAGATGATATGGTGCATGACACACATGAGGTACCATGTTTTGATACTTCATATCGAGTGATAATGTTCAATGTTTTGGGCATGAAAATAGTGATCATGGGTTGAATTGGATTATGGATCATGATGCTTTGAATCTATACTTTTTACCTTCTTTCACCTTGGTGGTCATCATCATCTCCTAGTCAAGTGATTGTCACTCTTAGGCAAAGTTGTACTATTGGGGGTCCTTGATGGGGGTAACGTGTCCATATCCTAGTCCATACATAACACACTCCATCTATCCCCTCTCTATTATCATTTTGGGTTGGTTGTCATATGTCACCCATAAAGGTTCATGTGTAGAAGAAGGAGCTAGAATGCTCAAGGTTGATGCAACTTGATATAAAAAAAAATGATATAGAAAGAGCAAATGCTATAATTCAAAATGCAAAGCAAAGCAAAAAGAAAGAAAAGAAAAATCAAAAAACCAAGAAGAATGAGAAGCATGAGCTCTACCCGCTCGCTAAGAGGCCATCACCCCGAGTCATATGCAATGAATGCATACCTAACAAAAGGACTTAGCAAATGAAAATCAAAAGCCAAAAAAGGTTGTAAGAATGAAGAAAAAGGCAAATAAGGGTTTGGAAATACACAGTGCCAAGGAAAGGGTACCTCGTTGCCTAAATGCTCCCTCATACAAAGGCGTTCATGAGAATGACTATCATACATAACGTTTCATGGCTATGCCACCACCCATGAAGTAAACCCCAAACCATACCATATGCTATTACACATACTACTTGATGCGTTTCTTTGGAGATACTCCTTATCCTAGGTAATGACACACCTAATAGGGGTTAATAATGATCATCCCATACCTAAACTTGGCAAATTGTATAACCTCATGAGCTAGTGTGAAGTTTGAAGAGGATACTTAATGTGATCTATCTAGTGTCTTTTGCATTGATATGACTCACTTTATATGTTGTATTCGACCTGTGTACATGCCTCTAGTTTTGATGGATACATTGGACTACATGAGCCCCTCCTTGGATGATGGATTGCACATGGCTACATACTTGATTGATGCCTTGGTCTTTTGGAGGACGTTGAGGGGCTACTAGCACACTTGATGGAGGTCGTCCCACTCCTTGAGAGAGGTCGTTCCACTCATTTGGGAGGACGTTGAGGTTTTTTATGACATGGCTCCTTCGTTGAGACACCCTAGCACCCATGGGGTGTGATTTGACCCTTTTGCCAATGGGACGTTGCAGCTTTTGATGATGACTTGACGCCTCTTGATGGGACGTTGCACCTTTTAATGATGATATGGAACCTTTTGATGAGACGTCACACCTCTTGGGGATGATATGTCACTTGGAGATGAAACGTTGCACCTCTTGGAGGGAACATTTCACTTTTTGAGCCCCTTACACATCACTTTGGAGTGAGTCATCCACTTTATGAGGTCATCCATCCCACACGTGCGGCCTCTAGCATGCATTTATGATAGACGATTTGGCATTATACCATCTTAACTTCATCTTGGAGGCATCATTGGGGGTCTTAGTGACCTATCCACTCTTGTATCATCGATATTTTATGTCTTTTTGCCTTATCTCTAGGGTTTGTGAGAGATAAAGGCATTATTTTATGTTTTTAGGGATTTTAATGGATGAGAAGGGTGCTTGATCTCTCGTATAAATAAGAGAAGCACTTCTCACTGGTGAATCATTGCTACTTGTGGAGATTTATCACTACTTGTCTACTACTTCTTTCTCTCTTATGCAAATCGTTGTGGATGGCTAGTTAGAGCGACTTTTTGGAGAGGATGCTTTGTGGATGCTTTTACTACTTCATGGATGTTCATTGCTGGGGTTTTGATGGATGAAAGATTTCTTGAGTAAGTGGTCTCACTTTATCTTGTGGTTTTGTTTATGAATGAATATAAGTGTAATGATGTTTCTCTAGTGATGGTTGTGCATTCTCTTGGTTCTTTCTTGAACAAACCCTTCTTGTCAAAATCACACCTTGAGTTTGGTTGCGCATTCTCTTGGTTCTTTCTTGAACAAACCCTTCTTGTTCTCTATCGTTTCACCTGGAGAAATGAGTTTTGATCTCTTACATTGAGTTTGGTAATATGATTTGTGACTAAATCACACATTTTGCCATTATCAAACTATACATTTGGTTTCTCAAAAAGAAAGCCTTAGCTCATTAGATATCTCATACAAAGATTTCAGTGCATCCCAAGCATCTTGAGAGGCCATTGCATCTTGCACATATCGTATGAAGTCATATAAAACTACTATATCAATGGTTGTAAGAGCTTCCTTATCTCTGTCATCATAGGCCTCTTGCTCATCCACATTATTTGGCCTCAACTCCTTTTCATCTATACTGCTCCAAAGCTTTCTAACCATAAGAATGTTTCCGTCTTTGATTTTCCAAACGACACAGTATTTGCCTTGAGTATGGCAGTATAGCACATTGAACAGTTTATGGCATCTCGTCTAAGTATCTTCAATGAGCTTCCCACACTTTCTAGACAAGAATAAGCCCATAGCAACAGGTTTTGACCGCTTCGATGTGGAACATAACTATTCTTTGGCTGTTGACAGTGCTCTCCGACTGGTTTGTATCTGATTCTGACACTTCCCAAATGTAAAAGGTCATGGAAGCAAGAATTTATTCAACATTATGGTCCAACTCTCCCCTCAACTTGCCAAGGAACACCATGAGTTCCTAAACTTGCAAAGTTTCCCCATACTGTAGTCTGATGCTCAAAGGAGACTTCTTTTTTCCCTTGGACAAGCCTATGATCACCTCTCAGGCACAAGTTCACAACTGCTCTGATATCATGTTAAATTTCAAAGAAGCAATAGATGAAAGAGAGAGTACACACCATGAAGGTTTTGAAACTGAATTGTCTCATTCCTTTACAATGTCATCCTAACTAATGGTACTTCATGCAATTCGTGTGCATGTTCTTTTTTCATCGAGATGATATATACTAGATATACTCAATAAAGGCATGTCTGATGCTATTGTGGCACTATTGATGTGGCAACTAGAATACAAAATGGGAATTATTTTCTCACCCCGGCTACTGTAGAGGATGTACCCATTTGGAAGAATTGGGCCTTTTATCACCTGAAGTAATAAAATAAAGGTATTATTTCCACATTCATTGCCAGTAATCTTCGCCTGTAATAATGGAGGTACATTTCAGTGATGGTTGCCACTCAAAATACAAGTAAAAGGAAAACGATACTTATCCTGCACTTGTACTAAAGTATCCAGAAAATGGTGCCAATTGTCATCCATCGACCAAACCACCTTAAGAAAATGATCGACGAAAATTCCAAAGCTTGGAACTGAATGTGAGTTGAACTAGAAAGAATACCCAAGAACACCGATTAACAAGTTCACTGAATTACACTTGAAGTAGAAATCAGAGCTTAATTCACTTAGGGGGGGAAGGGGAAATCGCTTACAGTAATAAATTCGGATGGATTAGGAAGCCAGGGCTCCACAAGAGCTGCAGAGTGGATGATGACCTCACATCCATTGCAGGCCTCCAAAAGAGAAGCCAAGTCTGTTACATCTCCAAAAGCGGTCTCAACTTCGTTTGGCAGGTTATCTAAAACACTGCTTCGTCTTACAAAGGCTCTGATTGAATGCCCTTCTCTATACAGTGCATGACATATGCCTCCGCCCAAGTATCCCGATGCACCCGTTACGAGAACCTTCATTATTTACACATTGAATTGTTCCTCTGGTTCGGCGTTGCCTTTTATTGCACTACCCAAGTCGTCGCCAACTAATCTCATTTTTAACAGATAAAATATTTCATAGGGTTAGACTTCAAGCATGTGCTTGGGCTTGGGCTTTTTGGTTGAAACTTTCATTCGGAAGTTCGAAAGAGTATATAGAAATTAATATTCAATGAAAAAAAGCGAAGTTTAAAAAAAACTCCGAATTTTGTTTATATTGTTTTTTTCTAAATTTATAAAATAATGATTTATCATATTATAAATTATTTATTTATTAGCTTAGATATATTTTAATGTCAAATTTATTAAGAGTCATTGGGGAATAAATTAAATTTCTTAAGCATAAACTTTTTCCTTAAAAAATTTAATTGATCTAGGTATTTGAGAAATCCAAAATTAAAATAAGTTTAAATGTGAAAAAATAAAGTAAACAAACAATTTATATCATTGGACACAGTAAATTGTTGTGCGTGTCTTGGATTTGAGATGCTCTATTGTTAGTAAATAATATAATTCCAAGCTAGATAAAATTATATGGATGAATATTGTCCACTTGCTAGCATATTCTCATTGCTACGAATTTGAATTGTTCATTTTGCATTACAGTTAAGTTTATTTCAAGTCTTGGAATAAAGAATGTATGATTTTAGTTTCAATGTTTGAGAGCATCAATATTGGAATAACACAAGGATCCAAGCATGTGAGGGAATTTTCATTGAAGATCGCAGAACCTTCAAAAGCCACAAAAGGACACGCTATGTATGTGAAGAGAAATCACTAAACCTTAAGTCACAAAGAAGTATCACTAAAATTGTGTTGGGGTTTAATACATTCAATTTAATCTCCCACCTCGATTGTACAAAGCACTTATCGACACAATCAATTATGATGATGATGATTGTTAAAGTTCATTGTCCATTGAAACCAACTTTAATTTATGATACTTATAAATTCAAATTAATTAGTTTAATTTGTAAGTTGTTTCTATGCTCAAATAATTTGGAAATTAAATTTTTAAGTTTCCTTTGATTTTTGTGAGTTAACAAACTATGGAGTTTAGTTTTATTACAAATATTTGAAAATAGATATAATGTCTTAATATGTTAGTCAATCTAAGAAAAAGTATTTTTCATCCTTTATAGTATTCATCTCATAGATTTTAGATTCTTTTGTGCCAAGGTGTTTTAGCTCTTGTCCAACGCCCTCTCTTACTATGAGGTTCATGGGAATTTGTTCTTATCTTTGCAGTATTTATTTTCTTTTTTGAGCTAGCAATATGGAAAGATAATTTTGTTAATTGGGTCTAGCCTAAGCAGTTGAGAGGAGTATTATCTTCCCCATCCAAGTTCAATTATCACAAGTGACATGTTGAGCTCTTAATGAGAATATTGTTGTATCAATATTGAGCCATGTGTTGACAAAGCCTCGAGCTTTTGCGAAATCCAATTTACCCTGGGTACCATCCTTAGAATGAGGGGAAGTGTCCAATGGGTTTCCCTGGTGTTAGCACTAGGAGTCACATTCTGATTGCAAGGAAGGTAAGCCCATTACCCATCAAATTGTATGTGAAAGTATGAGTGTTTTTTAAAGGGTCGAATGGAAAAAAAACTCAGAATGATAATATCCTAACTCAGAAACAGAGCTAACATGTACCAGCAAATAAGGTCTTGACTAACTTCAACCAGTGGTTTGGGAGTAAATGTGGATAGAAGGAAGACTTGAATGAGAGGAATGTAATGGCTACTGCAAACATCAGGTCCACAAGAGCTTAAGGAAGAAAGCTTCTCAAAACAAGATCTTCTTGAAATTAGAAACTAAGGAGCTAAATAAAGACCATGACAATAAAATGATCAAACATCCATCATATCATTACCACAGTTATCCATGTGAAGCATTCAAACATGAACATTTAGTAATAGAAGTTGATTTCTATTAGTGAAAAAGTCTTAAGTCCAGTACACACTAGATCACAGTCACTTTATCCAAAATATTACAGTGTAGGGAGCCCTGCTCAACCATCTGAACCCTCTAAAGCAATTGTTCTATCTATTTTTAATAAGAAAGGGAGGCAACAGCTGGAGGTACGAGCTAGACTCTTTCCCTTAAAGATCTCTAAATATTTATTTATTCTAACAACTAAGATAACAGCCTATCCTATCAAACAGGGAAATGTTGGTGACTAATCCAATCATGCTTCTAACTGCCTTGATCCTCTTTTGTTGCTCAGCTCATGTTTTGCCATGTGTCCCTTTTGGAGCCTGCGGTTGTCTTCATGATGCCAGCCGCCTTCTCCGTCATCAATCTATCCAAAACTATTGGCTTAGTCTTCCTAGATCCCTGGTGTTTGTTGGCAACTCCCTTGGGTAACAACTCTGTGTAGCGCCCCCTAAAATGTAACAAGGAGACAAGGTAGCGCCTGTAGGTAGCGCCACTTTGCAGCATATGTGTGCCAACATTTGTCCTCTGTTGCAATATTGAGTAGCGTCTGTAGGTAGCGCCCTTGTGTTGTGCCTAAGTGTAATCCTGCACCCTACCAAATATTACGCAACACCACTGTGTGCAACTTCTGTTCTCTGTAAGATATTACGTAGCGCCTTTATGTAGCGCTACCTACGCTTGTGTTTGCATACAGGTTTGGGTAGCATTCCCGAAACATAGCGCTTTTGAATCTAGAACATGTGCAAAGCAGTTTGTGTCCTTCCATGATGACAAACACCATTTCACTTAGTTACCTCGACTATACCATAGGTAGTTCCATTACTATTGAATGAATCCAACACTTAGCAAAACTCAAAATCCATATAGCTAAACGCCTAGAAGCCTGTATGGATGGCAGAGATAGGTATTTGCATATTAGTTAACCCTCCCAAAAAGGAACAATCCCCAAAAATGGAGCTTACCCTCTTACCAACTATTTTGTCATTTTGACACTTAACCTCACACTCTTTCGGGTGGAAAGAGTATCTTCAATTGACTTAGTAGACTTCTTCTTCTTAGCAATAGTGGGCTTCTTCAGTGTAGTTGTGCTCTCTTTAGCTGCTGGTTTGTCATCCTCAATGGCAGCTTCAACTAACACCTGTAAATTTCTTTGTGCTACCTCGTCTTGAAAGTGCTTCAGCTCTACCTTTAACTTCCTGTTCTGGGACTGAAAACCTCTATTTTGTCTGTAAAGATTCTTTGGTTGTTTATGAAGGGGCAGATCCTTTCTCGCTGCAAACCTTGCCAAGTCAAGGGTATGAGTGCCAGCCATGAGCTCTTCCATTTGGGCCAAGTGGACCTTTTTTTCTATTTTAAGATGAGCTATTTCTTTTCTTGCATCTCTAAGTTGCTTGATAAGTCTTTTGTAGGTCTGACTATCAGGAGGGGCAGTGGCATGCTCAGTCTCAATAGGCTTTTCCTCAGTCTCCTTTTCCTTCTGCATGGGAAGTGTCTTGTCTACCTCATAAGGTTCCTTGTTGGCTCTACCTTTATTCTTCTTTCTCTGCACAAGGGTTCCATCTTTTCTTTTCTCAAGCTTCTCAATGCCTTTCTTAGAGGTTTCATCTTTTCTCTCCAAAGGTCTTTTAGTACCTTTACCCTTACCCTTCTATGCAGGGGCTTATTGCTTCTCCTTCATAGGCTTTTCAATGCTTTTTCCCTTCTTCTTTAGAACAGGGGTTTCTGGCAAAGGATGCTCTTGGAAAACCTCCTTGGAAATCGATGACATTGTGAAAGGTCTTCTACCTTTGATTTCAACTGCTGGAGGAGAAGAGGGAAAGAGAAGCTTCTTCCCTTTCTTGGATGTAGCTTTGGTAGAAGAAGGCATCTCTTCTAACCCTGGTGGAGGTGGTGGTGAGAAATCTCTGTGTGAAGAAGGACAGACTTCCTCCTTAGCTTCCCTAACCTGCTTGCTAATCTCTGAAACAAGGGCTCTTCCCTTTCTCTTCTTGTTGATCCCTGCTTTAGTATTGGTGGGTGATGAAGGACCTGCAATCTGTGATTGGGAAGTAGGTGTTGGATCCAACTTGAAATGAGAAGTAACCACAAAGTGCTCCCAGGAAATCTCTTTCTTTCCGAACTCTTCAGAGACTAGCATCTTGATTAGTCCAGAGTGGAAAAGACTAGAATCCACATCCTTAGATTTGGCTTGCACCCTATCTGACATTTTACCTATACTTCTCAGCAAGTAATAAGGAACTTTCATTTGAACCTTACCAGTAAAATGTAACAACAGCCTTATGTGGTAATGATACAAGGTGTTAAATCTCCCTTCACAAGTAAAATATCTCTGTATGATTTTCAATAATCCGTCAAACTATTCAACCAATTTACTTCTTGGCATACTCTTAGACAACTCATTGGCTTGATATTCAGGTTTAAAGAGATCTTTAGCATAGGGTGAACTCAAAACCATGGCCTTGAACCACTTTTCACCTGTAATGGGGATCCCTGTTGCAGCTGAGATAGAGGCTTCAGTTACCTCAAATTCCAAATCCCCAACCTTGGTTTTCCTACCATCAAAATGTAATGCAGACTATTTTTCTACCTTTGGGTGGCCTCTCTGCATGTGCTGATAGAAAGAGAGGCACCCTACTCTCTGAAAGGCCTCTCTTGCCATGGGCTCTGTATCAAAAAGATGCATGTCCACTAGTTCTGTCCTAACTATCTTGCCTCCTTTGTGAGCCTTCTTTGATTGGGGGGTCTCCATGGCTCAGAATGAGGGCTCTTGAAAGGCTTACGGAATGATAATGATCAGGAAGGATTTAAAAAGAGTTTCAAATATACAAGGCTGACCCTTTGCAACTGAGTAAAATGCTTGATTTCGAGATAAAAGGAGGCAGGGGAAGCAACAAGAGGTTAAGCAGCACCTCTAGGTAGTGCAACGCATACGCAGAGGATAGGCTATCTACAGGCTTGTGATCTCAATGACTGAGGCAGGCAACAATAAACTGACTTAGACGCAGGCAATGAAGATACAGGTCTGGAAAAGAAAGAGGACCAAGCTATCATGCAAAGACGAGCCTCCTACGACTGTGCAAACTTGGCCAACCAAAACCCGAGCGCAAATTTCTTGTGAAAATTAATATGCAGAGGGGGGCAACAAGGGATACCTTTGTAGCAAACACCTATTGGAATCTTCAACGAAATCTCAAGGTGCGATTGCGAAAACTTGGGCCCTTGAACCCACTTCAGTCTCGAGCTTGGTTGCCTTGTTGTCACCTGATCAGAACTTGTGAATTTGCGCAGCGCGCCACTGTTGAGCCTTTCAAAAATATAAATTGTTGCAAGGCTCGTAAATGCAAGATATGGTAAGCATCTTTAACTAACCGCTGGCACTAAAAACAAGAGACATGACATCAGTCGTGGCAATCATGACTTGAGGTGGAAGTACGATGAACTGGATAGGCGCTATAGAACTGCCTAATGAGTAGGCAGTGTTTCCAATTCAAAAATATGATTAGATAAGTAAGCGAGGACGATGAGGCATGCTTATGAGGTCATGAGTGAGAAGAGAGGTGTGTCACATCAGCCTTATCATGGGAGGTATCTACCTAGGGACAAATCATAAAAGGGACTAAAAAGAATAAACCATGAGCTAAAAGGGTTCAAGGATTAACAATCAAATTGAGGATCAAAACATGATCTATGACTCAAAAGTTTAGTCATCCAAGGGGTCCTAACCAACATAACTTTAAAGGGATGAAACTTTTTCAAAAGATTTAAAATCTAAGGCTTTAAAAATGATAAAAACAAACTAAAAAACCCAAGGCAATTTAGTGTGATAACACCTGGGATGTGTATTTCATAAGAAAAATAAAATTATATAAGAGAGAGAGAGAGAGTACTCAAAGGTTTTTCCACGACGGTTTTCTTGGGAAAAAAAAAAGAATTAACGAAGGTTGGAAAGCTTACTTTGGTTTTGAGAACAATTTTAAAGTTGCAGAATTTTTGTCTTGGAAAAAAAGGAAGGTCCTCTTCGACACCCTTGTTACCTTAGTGATTTTGTATGGCTACGAGGTCTAGGGTTGTAGTATTTCCAAGTAAACATTAAGGAAAATCAAGAAAAACTAGAAGCACTTTATAATAAATAACCCTAAAATTAAGTGCAACACCCCTTATCCTATCCTCCTTGAGAAATTGAGCTTCCTCCCATTGAGAGTAATACTATGATTAGGTACATAATGTGAAATCACAAACTAATTAACATGAAGAATAAGAAGCTTCTTATTACTACTTCAAACATTGGTAAAAATCACTCAAGGCTCAAAAGAGGTTGGATTAGAGATGTGGTCTCTTGGTTAAACTCAACATTTAACA